>CM033749.1:29038842-29320651 GCA_019671005.1 Hibiscus mutabilis
AGGATAAATTGCTTATCGTTTTCTCATAGATTGGACCCTACAATGTGTCCACAAATAGGCTAGTGATTTCACTCTCTATGATGAGCGACTGAACTTGCGTCGCGATGTCTCTCCATCTTTAGGCATACTGTCTGAAAATCTCGTTTTGCCCTTGAGTCAAACCCTAAAGTAATATTCTATTTGGGACCATGTCCTTCACATGCTTGTATTGCTCGATAAAGATTCTTGACAGTCCTTCCATGACTTTATTTTTTTCGGCTTAATTGTGCGTACCAACGAGCAGCTACCCCGGTCAAGCTATCCTAGAAGTAATAAATAAGAATTCATTATTCAAGTGTGCCGCCATCGTACGGCAATACATGGTCAAGTGAGCTAAGGGCAAGTGGTCCCATCATACTTCTCAAAATCTGGCACTTTAAATTTAGGCGGGATGACCAAGTCAGATACCAAGCTCAATTCATAGGCATCAATTCCGTAGTCATTGGTTACTTGCATCAAGCTGACTTTCTCTTCCATTTGGAGGCATTGCTGTAACACCCCAAAATCGTGCCTAGTCAGAATTTAATTCTGGAAATCGCAAAACCTAGTACTAAAAAGTCAAATTATAGAGTTGACCTTTGACCAAGTGGTCAATTGATGGATATTTAAATTATAAATTAAGTATTGATATTGTTTAAGGATCCCATTGTAAACTTTGAAAACTGTTTAGTGACCAAATTAAGTAAATTGAAAGTTGAAGGACAAAAGTATAAAGATTGAAGAGTTGAGGGACTAACCTTGCGATTAGCCCCTCCTCAATATTAGTAATCTTTTACGTGCCCATTTGGGATGAGAATCCTTCTCCTAAAGGAAACCTTAACATTTAAAAATAGAAAAGAAAGGAAGGAAAGCTTACCGGTTATCAATAAGCTAGCACCTCACCATCTTTATCTCCTTCATCTAAGCACAAACCTCTATTAGAGAGTAAACCGAGCTTTTATTTTCTTAAGTTTCTTAATCCTATAGTGTAGCTATTGATCGGGTAAGCAATATTCCTCAATTGATTTATCGATTCCGTGACCAAACCATGTTTAATTTCAAGTCTAAGAATCAAGAAAACCTAGAAATTCTCTAGGGATATTAAGTTTAATTCTTATTGCTTCTCATAGTTAATAGATTGCTATGAATCCATTATCGATATTGAAACCCTTGTAAATCTCCATTTTTATGTAGCTCAAGAGATTCACGGTGAATAATAACCAAATCCATCAAGTTACAACAAGGCTAATGATAAAGGAGTTGTCATCCGGGAGCCTTGAAAGACTCAAAATTATCGATGAGTGTAGTCGGAGTCTTGGGTTTGGCTAGGTGCCATTTCTAATTTCATTGGTGTTATTCATTGCATTATATTTCATGAATTCAAGGTATGTTTACATTATAACCTCGTAGGAGGTATCATCGATAAGCTTATTACATTGATAAGTCAATTATCAAATCCTTACATTGTCATTGATATCATTGAAACATTGAAAAGGACTATATTGATCATGTCATATAGTATTGTTATTGTTATTGTTATTGACATTGCTACTGTTATCATTATTGATATTGTTATTGTTATTGTTATTGGTAAGTATTGAATCTTTGGATACGAATGGACATGGGATACAATTGGCATGAGATAGAATTCATGAGCTTATTGGTACAGAGTGGACTACAGTCCTTGAGCTAAGGCTCTATTTGGCAATGTTGGCGGGATGTGTTGATATTGGTCTTATTTGCTATGTTGGAGGATATTGACCATTTATTGTTGGCGATGTTGGTTGGGAATTCGCGTATCCACATTACATGTCAACCCAAGGAAACTAAATAAGTATTGCAAGTATTGTTAAAAAACTGATTTGAGATACATTCACCTTGTTATACATGCTAGTATTGTTTCTGATATTCATGTCTTTGTTAATGACTACCTCACTAGGCTATGTAAGTCTAATGCATCTCATTTCCATGCATTTTTAGGGTAAAGGTTGGTCAGGACAAGGATCAAAGCAAGAAGTGTTTCAAAGCATGTCACACCATCTATATGTAATGTTAATCTAGCCTTTGAACTCCTAGAATGGTGGCATAGGGTCTAGACATGTTAGTTTAGTCCCATTTTGTATATACATAAGGTCACCATGTCAAGTGATTTGAAAATATGAAGTATGGTATGTTTATGGTTTAATAAAATTAGTAAATGACCTTAAATGGATCTAATATGTAAAAACATGGTAAATGGATTCGGAATGGCATGAAATTTGACGTGCATATAGATTTGGTGTTTTTAAGGGCTCTGGTAAAATTTGGTAAACTTTAGACAAGATTAAGGCCCTCAAATTGGACAAAAAACCAGACAAAATATGACATTGCAGGTACAGACATACCGGTACAGGTGGTGTCGTACCGGTACTGATAAGCCATTCTAGACAAAAATGATCTGTGCGTATCGGTACGGGTGATGTCGTACTGGTACAGACTTGTAAGAAATGGTATAAGGCTTAAGGCGTACCGATACTGCTACAGGAGTATTGGTACTTCAAATCAACACTGGAATTTTACTGTAGCTAGGGTATCGGTACGGGTGATGGCGTACCGATACCCATTCACGTTCAATTTGGGAATTAGGGATTTTGTACCGATACGGTTAGGGACCTGTACCAATACGAGGGAATCGATTTTCACGTATTGATACTGTATAATGAGTACCGGTACGAGATTTAAGTTCGAAAGAAAATTAATTAAGGGGTGTACCGGTACGGCCTATTGAGTACCCGTACCGATACAGGTAAGTTAGTTATTGGTTTTGGAATTTTGCAAATTGGTCACTAAATTAAAATTGGCTTAATTAAAAGTGTTAATAGATTTCAAAACTTGTGAAATTTTATATGCAAGGTAATTAGATATGGAATTCAACTTTGGCAAGCATAATTACTGATAAGTCCCTAAAACTTACAAAGATTACAAATAGGTCCCTAATCGTGTATAAGTTGTTAATTGGCCTTAATCAAGATTTGAACGAATCGCATTGATTACAGTCAAGCATTGCATTGATTGAATGTCATTAATTCTCTGTTTATAGTTAAAGATATTAATTTAGGTACACCACTCAACGTGTTGTTCACCGGTAACGCTTTCCGACCTGAAATCCTACCGAGCCATGAAGGGAGTGATACATTTGTGGTATCCGAGCTAGAGTTTAGTCTATTCTAGGACTAAACTGAAGTCTACTGCATCGTTAATGCATTGCATATGCCACCTAGGAGCTTATTATCGTCTATGTTGTGACTTGCGGCCAACCTGATCCTTTTTCTTTTATAGTATAAGATGTCTGACTCTGATAAAGCTCACGAAGAAGTTGAGCATACTATAGGCTCCTCGACAAATGTCGAGGAGAAAAGGGGAGAGAACCATTCGAATCCATAAATTCCTCCCCAAGATCCACCGAATCTTGAACTCGTGTTACAAACTGCTCAATTTGAATGTTACAAGAATATGACTGAGATGTTCAAAAACTTTATGGCTACCCTTAAGTCTGAGCAGTCTGTGCAGTCCTCTGTGGCTGCCACTTCTTTAAATCGAGCCCCTATTGATAAGCTAGCTCAACATCGAGCCACAACCTTAACAGGTTAGGCCGGTGAAGATCCTAAAGCAGTAGAATACTAGTTAGATAGCATAATAAGAATTCTGACCAAGCAGTTGCAGTGCTCAAATGAGCATAAACTCGAATGTGCCTTAACCTTGTTGGCAGACGAAGCTTTACATTGGTGGGAAACCACGATACTTACTGTTCCCGAAGAAGCTGTAACTTGGAAGTTCTTCTTGCGTGAGTTTAAGAAGATGTATATCAGTGAATACTATCTAGCTAAAATGTGAGATACTTTCCCGCACCTTAAGCAAGGCAGAAGGCCGGTGGAACAGTACATCCAAAACTTCTACAAATATTGCAAGTATAGAGCTGAATACATAAAGAAAGAGGAAGAGAAGTACATGATGTTTGTTGCAGGTTTAAGTGATGATCTTTGACCCTTATTCACTACTTTGGAAATTACGGATTTCCAAGAGCTCGTGAATCAAGCTAATTCTACTAAGGCTGCACAGAAATCACAGAGGTTTGGTGGGCAGACCCGATTTGAGAAAAGGCTTTGAGATAATTCTCGCCCACCTTTACCATGCAAGAAAGGTAAGTAACAAGGGTATAAGCAACCATATCACCAGCAATCTTCTCGGTCAGGCAATTTTGCCAAGCCACAAGCTATGTCTTAGTCTGTTGTAAGAATGACCTCCATTAAGAGTACCAGATGTTCGGGCTGAGAGTTACAATATCCTGTTTGTAATTTTTGTCAGAGAAAGCATCTTGCAGGGCAATACCATAGATAATCTGGGGCATGCTTCTTTTGTGGTGAGCAAGGCCACTACATTAAAGATTATCCGATGAATGCTTCCAAGTCTTTTGCACCGGTAATTCCAAAATCCCCTGCTCAGTCTTTTAAGGGTAATATACAGAAACAAGTTGTATCAGGAGCTACCAAGAGATCTGGTGGTTCTACAAGAACTCCTAACGACAAGAGTCCAAAGCTTCAGCTCAATTTTATCACGTAAGGAGCAAGAAAGAGGATGATGATCCATATATTATTGTATGTAGCGTTGAAGTGTATACCCATCCTATTTATGCATTGATTGATCCTAGATCTACTCATTCCTTTATTAGTATTGTGTTAATTAGAAGATTTAAGCTAACATCTGAGCCTATAGCCCCTAAAATCACTGTGACCAATCCTTTAGGGGATAGTGTCGTAGTTGGATTAGTATGTAAGAATTGTCCTCTTGTGATACAAGGGATACCTTTCCTGGTCAATCTTATGGCTCTCACTATTCATGAGTTTTATATAATTTTGGGCCTTGATTGGCTCGGAGAGCATCAAGCTTGGGTGGATTGTTCGGAGAGGAAATTGTACCTTAGAGGTCTTGGCAAGAAGAGTGCGACTCTCATGGACTCTAGGGGCAAGAAATCATTTTTGTTTGCTGCTACAAGCAAGGAAGAACTATAGTTATAAGATATAGACATCGTGTAAAAATTTTCTGATGTATTTCCTGATGAGCTTCCGGGTTTACCACCCACCTGTGAGGTTGAATTTGGGATTGAAGTACAATCTGAAACCACTTCAGTTTCTATTGCACCATACCGGATGACAGCGGTTGAACTTGTCGAGCTTAAGATACAAATCTAAGATTTGTTAGATAAGGGTTTCATTCGACCAAGTTCCTCACCTTGGGGAGCTCCAGACCTCTTTGTCAAGAAAAAATGGTTCAATTCGTCTTTGTATTGACTATCAACAATTGAACAAGCTCATCATTAAGAATAAATATCCCTTACCGAGAATTGATGACCTATTTGATCAGCTTAAGGACGCAACTATCTTTTCTAAGATAATCCTAAGATCTGGGTACTATTAAATAAGAGTTAAAGAATGTGATGTGTCCAAGACAGCCTTCCGTACAAGGTATGGCCACTACAAATTCTTGGTTATGCCATTTGGGTTAACCAACGCACCGGCTGCCTTTATAGATTTCATGAATCGGGCTTTTAGACCCTATCTTGATAAGTTTTTGGTAGTATTCATAGATGACATGTTGATCTATTCCAAGAATCAAGTTGAGCATCGTGACCATCTTTGTATCATGCTTCAAACTCTTCGGGAGAAACAGTTGTATGGAAAGTTTAGTAAGTGTGAATTTTGGCTCACTCAAGTCTCATTTTTAGGACATGTGATATCTGCAGAAGGTATTCAAGTCGATCCAAAGAAGATCCAAGTTATAGTAGAGTGGAGACCACTGAAGAATGTTGGTGAAGTTCATAGTTTTTTCGGTCTTGCTGGTTATTATAGAAGATTCGTAAAAGGATTTTCTATAATGACAACGCCATTAACCAAACTTCTACGGAAGGATATTCTGTTTGAATGGGTCGAGAAACAACAACGCAGTTTCAATCAGCTTAAACAAGTACTGACTCATGCACCGGTCTTAACCCAACCTGAGTATAGAAAGGACTACACCGTGCACAGTGATACATCACATCAAGGGTTGGGATTTTTTTGATGTAAGAAGGCAAAGTTGTTGCGTATGCGTCATGACAACTTAAGCCACATGAAATGAACTACCCCACTCACGATCTTGAGTTGGCTGCAGTTCTTTTTGCCTTGAAGATCTGGAGGCATTATCTCTACAGAGAAAAATGTTATCTATAAACCGACCATAAAAGCCTTAAGCATCTATTGACACAGAAAGAGCTTAATCTTCGTCAAAGAAGATGGATGGAACTTCTCAAGGACTATGACCTTATTATTGATTATCACCCGGGCAAGGCCAATGTTGTAGCTGACGCACTTAGCCGCAAAACCTTCGCCTAGTAAGTATCAATAATTAAATAATAAATTGCAAGTATTAACAGATGTATAGAGAATCACAAGTATCGTTATTATTATTGTAGCTCCTCGAGCTATCAATGCTCATTTCAAGTTGTGGAAACACTGACCTTTAGTAGCTGAGCTTCAAGTTCAGTCTATCATTGTATTGAAAATCAAGTCCTTGCAAGATCAAGATTTCAAGTTACAAGCTATCATTTCTAAACTTCAGAATGATTCTGACTCTAACTTCAGAATTAGTTCTAAGGGACTCTTGTGTTTCCGTAATAGAATTTGTGTACCAAATGATAAATCTTTTCATGATGATATTCATAAGGAAGTTCATTGTAGCTTTTTTTAGTTCACCCAGGGGCGGTGAAGATGTATAAAGACCTACAGGAATTGTACTAGTGGCCTAGTATGAAAAAGAACATTACCGAATTTGTGTCAAGATGCCTAAAATTCCAATGAGTTAAGGCTGAGCATTGTGTTCCTACGGGATTATTGCAACCCATTGAACTTCCCCAATGAAAGTAGGAAAGAATAACCATAGACTTTGTTAGTGGTTTACCGTTAACTCCAGCTAAGCATGACGCTATTTGGGTCATTGTTTACCATTTTACCAAGTTAGCTCATTTCTTGCCTTTCAAAATAGACTACGGTCTTCCCAAGTTAGCTGACTTATACATCAAGAAAGTAATCAGACTCCACAGAGTATCTAAGTTAATCATCTCTGATCGAGATCCGCATTTTGCTTCATGATTCTGGAAGGCATTGCAAAGAGCTTTAGGCACCAGAGTCAACCTCAGTACAACCTTTCACCCTTAGTCCGATGGCCAATTAGAAAAGGTAATTTAGATATGGGAAGACATGTTTTGTGCATGTGTTATTAATTTTGAAGGAACATGGGAAAGGTCCCTACCTCTCATCGATTTTGCTTACAATAACAGCCATCAATCATCTATTGGGATTGCACCATTTGAAGCATTATATGGTAGAAAGTGTAGAACACTGTTGTGTTGGTCTGAACTCGGTGAAGGCAATATGTTGGGCCCTAACTTACTTCAGGAAACTGAAGAATGGGTTACCATCATCCATGACCGCTTGAAAGCTGTATTTGACCAACAAAAGGCCTATGCTGATCTCAAGAGAAGAGACATCAAATTTGACATTGGTGAGAAAGCATTCTTGAAAGTCTCTCCATGGAAGAAGATACTTTGTTTTGGCAAAAATAAGAAGTTAAGTCCCCGATTCATTGGACCTTTTGAGGTGAATAAAAAGATTGGTCATGTGGCTTATCGATTAGCTTTACCTCAATAATTGAACAAGATCCACGATGTATTTTATGTATCAATGCTTCGTAAATACAGATCAGACATCCCATGTTCTTGAGCCTGAATCAGTGGAGCTTCAACCTAATTTGACATATGAGGAAGAACCAGTGCAAGTGTTGGCAAGGGAAGTCAAAAGACTTCAAAATATGAATGTTCCTTTAGTTAAAGTGCTTTGGAGAAGTCACAAGGTTGAAGAGGCTACATGGGAACCAGAAGAGACCATGAGAAGTCAATATTCACATCTCTTCGATCCATATAAAAAATTTGTGGATGACTTTTTCTTAAGGGAGAGAGTTGTAACACCCCAAAATCAGGCCTAGTCGAAATTTAATTTTGGCAACTGGAAAATCTAAAACTGAAAAGTCAAATTATATAGTTGACCTTTGACCAAGTGGTCAGTTGATGGTTATTTAAATTCTAAATTAAGTATTGATATTGTTTAAGGATCCCATTGTAAACTTTGAAAACTGTTTAGTGACCAAATTGAGAAAACTAAAAGTTGGAGGAAAGAAGTATAAAGATTGAAGAGTTGAGGGACTAACCTTGTGATTAGCCATTCCTTAATATTAGTCATCTTTTACGTGGCCATTTGGGATGAGAATCCTTTACCCAAAGGAAAGCTTAACATTTAAAAATAGAAAAGAAAGGAATGAAAGCTTACCGGTTATCATTAAGCTAGCACCTCACCATCTTCATCTCATCCATCTAAGCACACACCTCCATTGGAGAGTAAAACGAGCTTTGATTTTCTTAAGTTTCTTGATCCTAGAGTGTAGCTATCGATCGGGTAAGCAATATTCCTCAATTGATTTATCGATTCCGTGACCAAACCATGTTTAATTTCAAGTCTAAGAATCAAGAAAACCTAGAAATTCTCTAGGGATATTAAGTTTAATTCTTATTTCTTCTCATAGCTATTAGATTTCTATAAATCCATTATCGATATTGAAATCCTTGTAAATCTCTATTTTTATGTAGCTCAAGAGATTCACGATGAAGAATCACCAAATCCATCAATTTACAACAAGCCTAAGGATAAAGGAGTTGTCATCCAAGAGCCTTGAAAGCCTCAGAATTATCGGTGAGTGTAGTCCGAGTCTTAGGTTTGGCTAGGTGCCGTTCCCGATTTCATTGGTGTAATTTATTGCATTCTATTTCATGAATTCAAGGTATGTTTACATTATAACCTCGTAGGAGGTATCATCGGTAAGCTTGGGTAAGCTTATTACATTCACAAGTCAATTATAAAATCCATACATTGTCATTGATATCATTGAAACATTAAAAATGACTATATTGATCATATCATATAGTATTGTTATTGTTATTGTTATTGACATCGCTACCGTTATCGTTATTGATATTGTTATTATTATTGTTATTGATTTTGGTAAGTATTGAATCCTTGAAAATGAATGAATATGGGATATAATTGGCATGCCATAGAATTCATGAGCTCATTGGTACGGAGTGGACTACGGTCCTTGAGCTAAGGCTCTATTTGGCGATGTTGGCGGGATGTGTTGATATTGGTCTTATTGGCAATGTTAGATGATATTGACCATTTATTGTTGGCGATGTTGGTAGGGAATTCGCATATCCACATTACATGTCAATCCAAGGAAAATAAATAAGTATTGCAAGTATTGTTAAAATTTTGATTTGAGATGCATTCACCTTGTTATACATGCTAGTATTGTTATTGATATTCATGCCATTGTTAATGACTGCCTCACTAGGCTATGTAAGCCTAATGCATCTCATTTCCATGCATTTTTAGGGTAAAGGTTGGTCGGTAAAAGGATCGAAGCAAGAAGTGTTTCGAAACAAGTCACACCATCTATATGTAATGTTAATCTAGCCTTTGAACTCCAAGAATGGTGGCATAGGGTCTAGACATGTTAGTTTAGTCCCATTTTGTATGTACATAAGGTCACCATGTTCAGTGGGTTGAAAATATGAAGTATAGTATGTTTATGGTTTAATAAAATTAGTAAATGACCTTAAATGGACCTAATAGGTAAAAATGTGGTAAATGGATTAGGAATGGCATGAAATTTGACGTGCATATAGATTTGGTGTTTTTAAGGGTTTTGGTAAAATTTGGTAAACTTTAGACAAGATTAAGGCCCTCAAATTGGACAAATACCAGACAAAATATGACATTACAGGTACAGGCATACCGGTACGGGTGGTGTCGTACCGGTATTGATAAGCCATTATGTACAAAAATTATTTGTACGTATCAGTAAGGGTGACGTCGTACTAGTACAGACTTGTAAAAAATGGTATAAGGCTTAAGGCATACCGGTACTGCTACAAGAGTATCGGTACTTCAAATCAACACTGGAATTTTACAGTAGCTGGGGTACCGGTATGGGTGATGGCGTATCGATACCCATTCACGTTCAATTTAGGAATTAGGGATTTCGTACCGGTACGGTTAGGGACCTGTACCGGTACGAGGGAATCTATTTCCACGTACTGATACTGCATAATGAGTACCGGTACGAGATTTAGGTTTGAAAGAAAATTAATTAAGGGGCATACCGGTACGGCCTCTTGAGTACCGGTACCGATACATGTAAGTTAGTTACTGGTTTTGGAATTTTGCAAATTGGTCATTGAATTACACTTGGCTTAATTAAAAGTGTTAATAGACTTCAAAACTTGTGAAATTTTATATGCAAAGTAATTAGATATGGAATTCAACTTTGGCAAGCATAATTACCGATAAGTCCCTAAAACTTGCAAAGATTACAAATAGGTCCCTAAACTTGTATAAGTTGTTAATTGGCCTTAATCAAGATTTGAACGAATCGCAATGATTAAAGTCAAGCATTGCATCGATTGAATGTCATTAATTCTCTTTTATAGTTGAAGACATTAATTTAGGTACGCCATTCAACGTATTGTTCACCGGTAATGCTTTTCGACCCGAAATCGTACTGGACCGGGAAGGGGGTGTTACAGTTGCTCCTCAAACTTCTTTTCAAACTCCCCTTTTAGTCTTGTCTCTATCTCATTCATCAGATTTAATTCTGGGATATTCGTGTCAACGTCATTCTCAAAACTATGCCCCATGTCGACTGGGTTGTTAGCAGATGCCCTGGCTATGTAGACACTCTTCAGAACTAATCCTTCCGGTTGAATCTTCATGTGAGATGTGTTTCCACCTAGGTCTTCCATATTAGAACGTTCATCGACAATATAGGCTTTTCCAATATCCCTCTTTTCTAGTAGAGTAGTGACGCGAGATATGATCTCCTCCTAAGATCTTTCGATCCTTGACTCGATATTGTTCAAGCATTCCTTGATATCCCTTTGTGACTTTTCAACGTTAGCCAATCTATCTTCCATGACTCTTGATTGAGAGCGTGTGTTGTACGAAGTGCGGAATGGTGGCAGCTTAAACTGACTGTTACAGTATTTTCCGCAATTAATTTGATTTCTTTATGAATGAATGCAATGTATGTGAATCAACAAAAATAAGTGATTGAGAGCAAAAAATTGAAAATGCAAAAATGAATGCAAAAAAGTTGATCGACGAACATTCTCGTTTGACAACTTTTATATTGAGTCCCATTACAACAAGAAAAGTGACTACCATATAATGTACATCCAGATTGGGCGTTGTTCAACTTCTTGATTGGTCTCGGACTTCAGGATTCTCTAACTCGATATTATGGACTCTTTCTTCCATTACAAAAGCCTTCAATTTTGAACTGTTCTCGAATCAACACTTCAAATGAATATGTACAAAAGTAATCGAACAAAACAAAATAGGTAAAAAAGTTAATAACAGATGTACAAATAAATCGATAAAAAATGAATAAATACAAACCAAAACGGCCTAGCAACATGAATTCTAGTTCGCTATATTCGCATGGCTCTAATTGGGGTACGCTTCTTAAGTTCTAACACATGTAGGTTTGGTTCTAAAAACGGGTACTCGAACCTATCTTATTACCTACTAAAGTAACAAGAACCCAAATTCTGGCCCATTACAAGCTTACAAATTGGATTTGGTTCAAGGGAATGCATGACCTAGTGACGTGGAGGGCTACTCACGTGTCAAAAAACGTGGATTTAGGAAGTAAATTACCGACCCGTGGAGGGCTACTCACGTGGGCATGTGGCGTTTCACTCTCACTTAAGGGACAGGGTTCAGGTATAGAGCTTGATGTTCATGACGCAACACATGTCGGTGATTCCTTAAAAATTAAATGAAAAATTAATGCAAAACCACCAATTATCAAAGTCCGTTTAGTTAAAGTAATATCTTCAAGAAAGACCAAATTAATGAAAGTCAACTTAAATTTCAAAATTTCCATTGATAAAAACAACGTATGTTTTTTTGATTTAACTCTCTTTTTGTTTTGAAAATAAAATTAGTCCCCAATGGAGTCGCCAACTGTAGCGACCGTGTATTTTTGAAAAATTCATATTTTAAAATGTTTAAAATATAAAAGGTCACTAAATTCAATATTCCTTTCGCATTTTGGGGAATATTTGGAAATGGGGAATTTTATAATATTTTTGAAAGTAAAATGAGGGAGTCGCCACCGGTCACTAAGGTAGGCCGGACACCATAAAACCATAGATTCATTTGAAAATAGGTTCGGGAGTTGGTTACGTCTGGGGAAGGATTAGCACCCTCATCATGCCCAAAAATCGGTACCAAAATGTATGTTACTTTTAATTGATGGAAATCGTTAAAAATTAAATTAAATCAAATGGTCATAATTGGATACATACTTTAATTAAATGGGCTTTATCAAGTTGGTGGGCTTGAATTAATTAAGCATTTAATTAATAAGGGTGACTGTACATCGGATCGTAGATTAAACCGACATCGAATAAGACCAACTGTTGTGTTAATTTAAGGTTCGAATGAAGTACATCACCTTTATGCATGACGCAAGCATTTAAATATGATGTTATGACTTGTCCAATTTTATTTCAAATTAAAGTTTACCTTCAGACGGTGAGAATTAATTCGAATATTTGGTCAATTCATTGATCCAAGACTGTTATGACACAAATATCGAAATTAATAAATATCTTCTTTCTACAAATTAAGTCAATTAATTAATAACATGTCCACTTAAGATAATTAAGGTTTAATGAATGACAGTTAAAGTGCATGGCAAGGAAAAACATGAAGCAAAACCTAGGCCCACTAAAGCCCTAACTAAAAGGCCCAAATTATGAAAGATTAAATTAATGATCTAATTATTAACTAGGTAAGTCTAAAATTAACCCTAAATTAATTAAATCCTAAAATTTGGAAAACCCTAACTTTTTGTGAATTATCTTGAATCAAAATAATTAATTTGACTAATTTTAAACTAGTATCTTATTAAGCCAAGGACACTATTTAAAATTAAGCAAATTAATAATCATGATTATCTTAAGTTTTCATCTAAGTCAAATGCAAAACTTAACCTAAAATAATTAAGAGGTAGTACAATTAATTCAATTAATTTAACATTCATCCCAATAAGTCAATGACAAATTTAAGTTAATTAAATTAATTTGTACCAAAAGCCTAAAGTTTTGACTAATCTAATTCTAAATTTAATTTACTTAATTTAAACTTATGCCCTAATAAGCCGATGGCATAATTTAAATTAATTAAATTAAATTTTAAAAAACCCAAAACTAACCCTAAAGGCTTATTAACCAACACAAACAAACAACCACCATTCAAATAAAAAGTGATATACGCAAGCAATTAAATATAAGGACAACATTAAAAATATTCAAAAATTGGAGTGACAACTAAGATGCATACCACGATAAAAGTGTAACAAAAAAAGGCATGAACAAAATGTAAACATGATAATAAATGAACATGATACATATGTATATAAACAAATATAAACGAGCAAATAGAAGTAAAACGAAAGATAAAGGACATGAAAATAAATAAACCAAAACAGAAAGGGCTCAAAGGGTCATTTGCCTATTGGTTCTCGGACTAAAATTAAAGCAAAACAAAATTTTAAGGGCTAAATTAAACGAGGAAGCCTAATCTGAGGGACTAAACTGGGGATTCTTCCATATAAAAATGGATTTAATTAGAAAAGGGGCCGAGATTGTAAACGGGTTGAGAACTTCAGGGACGACGGAAGGAAATTAGAAAGACAGAAGGGTCGACGCGGGTAAATATTTTGGGGCAGATTGTTTTATTTCGAAATTAAACCATTTTCGTTTTTAAAAGTAATATAAAACCTAAAAAAAATTAGGATTGACCCTTTTTCATTTTTTTCAATCGTTTCTTAAAAAAACACTTTAAATCCTCTGTGGAGTTCTTCCTAAACCCAGAAAAAGGAAGAACTCCACAATGCTCTGCCACACCAACCCAAAAACTACCGTGTCGGTCGCCGCTAATCGATGCCAGCGACTTCAAACCGCCATTAAAAACCTTCTTTTTTTCCTTTTTAAACCAGATCCGACATTGTTTTTTGGAAAACAAACCCCTTTTCCTTATACTTTAAAAAAACTGAGTGACTCTTTTGAAAAAAGGAAATCACTCCCCTTAAGCCGATTTACTTCGTTCGTCCCTGAAGGATGTGAAGCTTATCGTCGGACAGAGGGAGATCGATCGGCCGAAAGGTAAAACGTTAAAACCCTAACCCCTCTTCTATATAAATGTATGCATGCACTAGAAAAAGGGATAATACCTCAAAATTAGTTTGTTGTGTTTCTTTGGATAATCCCGAATAGGGTTTACAAGAGTTGGGTTCTCTTTTTATACCCAAAATATTACATGCGTAAAAAGAAAAAAAAGGAAATGAAATTGTTCTGAGAAATTTTGGTCGGATTCATGTGTTGCTCTGCCACTGACATCTGATTTTAATATGTTGTTGGCTCTGATTTCTCTAAATTTTTGTTTTTGTCTTGTTTCTAACATTTGCTTGTTTCTTTTTTTGCATGTGCGACACTGCTGGAGGAGGGAACCAGACTTGGCTAGATTCACGTGGCTGCCATATGGGCTTGGAGCAGTGGACTGAGATCGACGTGGAGGGCCACTGGAGAGCCAAAGGGTCGCGCGTGGCCGTGACGCGGCCACTGAAGAGCCGGTCTTGGGAACCGAGACAACGCGCGTGGAGGACTGATGAATCACGCATGAGCGCGTGGAGGTTCTGGAAGACTCTTTGCTTTATCTCTGGACTGTTAGATCCAGTGGCTGCGCATAAGACAAAAAAAAACATTAGGGCGGATTATAATTAGGGTTTAGGTTTGGGCCTCTAACGGGCCTTGTGTAATTTTGGATTCTTAATATAAATGGACTTTTAATTAATACTTGGGCCGTTTATTTTATTATATATTATTATTATTATTATTGTTTTTTTGTCTAATAATAATATAATATAATATAATAATGATAATAATAACCAAAAATAAAAGATAATAAATATAGTTATAATAATAGTTAGTAGTGATATAATGATGATAATAAATAATAATAATATAATAGCAATAATAATATAAATAATAATAAAAAAATTAAAAATATTAGACATAATTATAATAATAACAGAAAATTAAAGGAAAATAAAAAAGTAATTAATTAATAAAAATAATAATGATAATGTACTAATTAATAATATAATATAATATAGTATAGGTAATAACATAGTAACAAAAGTTCATTAATAATATAAAAATAGGTTAAGAACTCGGACTAAATTAATAATTACAGCAATCACCACACAAACTATAACAAGCCTGTATGATTTGACGTGCAAAAGTTGGAGCTGAGGAAGGATTCTGAACCCAGCTAACAACAAGACTGCAATCACTCTCAATGCAAAGCTTAAAAGCTTTAGCCCAGCGAGAGGAACTAAACAAAAAACATGTTTCCTTCACAGCCAAAATCTCA
Source organism: Hibiscus mutabilis (assembly GCA_019671005.1). Classification (NCBI taxonomy): domain Eukaryota; kingdom Viridiplantae; phylum Streptophyta; class Magnoliopsida; order Malvales; family Malvaceae; genus Hibiscus; species Hibiscus mutabilis. The sequence goes on from CM033749.1 coordinate 29,054,487, forward strand.
GCAGAAGTAGCATCCAAAATATCCACTAACTTCGAGAAAGAAATAAGCGATTGCCCATTGTGATCTCTCAAAACACCCCCAATACCTGCAGCGCCAACACAACCACTGACAGCTCCGTCCATGTTGAATTTTAAAAGATCAAGGGGTGGTGGAAGCCACATCGAAGACGAGATGCAGGGGGAAGAAATAAGAGTGGAACTTAAGATAGAAGGAAAATTCTTAGTATCACATAAGGATAAGGAAACCTCCGGCCACTTAGCTTTACACCACCAGCTAACTTTCACAATTAGCAAATCTAAAACCTGATCAACACTCATAATTTTATCCTTAAACACAACATCATTTCTGCATAACCATAAGGTCCAGACTGTCCCGAAAAAAGCCATCATCCACACCGATTTCGTCTTAAACCCTAAGAAACACGATTCCCAAAAGAGAAGAATATTCTTGGGACTATTTGGAATTAAACTAATTCTTCAAGAATAACTATTCTTCAAGAACAACTATTCCCAATTGAGCAATTAGACTAACTCTAGGATTAAACTTACAAATTTGACTTTAAATTATTGTTAACCATTAAATAATGGTCAAAACACATTAGAAATAGTTAGGTTTAACAAACCTAATCAAGATTCATCCTTAAATCAATTAAAAACCCAATAATCCATTAAAATTTGTTCTAATAATTAAAAGACAATAAAAATGATAGATAAAGGACATAAAGCCTATGGAATATTATTAAGAAACTCTTGCTACCTCAATTGATTGAAAGATAGAAGTTGGAAACCCTCCCCTCCAGTGTGACGTGAAATCCAAGAAGGAAAAGAATACACTACAGCAAAACAGGATTTTAGCGGCGTTTTTAGAGTAAACACCGCTAATTTTGTATCTTTTGTGGCGTTTTTCGTTAAAACGCCGCGATAGACTATATAAGGTGGCGTTTTTATAAAAACGCTGCTAAGACGTGTACTATAGTGGCGTTTTTAATAAACAAACGCCGCAATAGGGTTTTATATAGCGGCGATTTTTAGAAAATGCTGCGAAAGGATATACATTACTGACGTTTTTTGGCGTTTTTTAAAACAAATGCCACAATAGGTTTAAACCACATGTTTATAAACCTTCAGCTGTCTCACACCTTTCCATTCTCTCAAATTAAAATCCCAAACAACTCACCGGGAAAAATTATTCCTTTCAACGCTAGGGTTTTCGATTAGTGCGAAAGCAGACCAAACGGGCGAGAGAGAAAGAAAGGTGAAAGGAAAAAGATACAATGAGCCGGAGCTTGGTGAAGCTACTACACGAGGCGTCGGGCCACATAGTAATGGTGGAGCTTAAGAGCGGGGAGCTTTACAGAGGAAGCACGAACGAGTGCGAGGATAACTGGAATTGTCAGCTCGAGAACATCACATAGTAATAGGGTTTGCTTTTCTGGGAAGAAATTTAGGCGGCTGGTTCTTTGGGATTGCACCAAATGGCGGTGGATTGATGGGGTACCGAAAATAGGGATGAGCTTTTTCGGGGATTTACATATGAAGCTCGGCTTACTGCAGTTCCTTAAATCGATGCCCGACATGTTCTTACATTCTTTACTACTTTGAATCATTGCTGTATTTCGTTTAAATCACTGTTAATGGAGGTGGATTGATGGGGTGCTTGGAAATGTGGAGCAGCTTTTCTGGGGATTTACTGTTTGAGCTCGGCTTACTGTGGTTCCTTAAATCAATGCTCGGTATGTTCTTACATTATTTACCACTTTGAATCATTTTTGTTTTTCCTTTATGTTCTAGTGGAATGGATAATTCAGGGTAGCACAGAAAGATTGTAACCTGTTGTCGAGATATCAAGGACCCAAGAATGAAAAATGGGAATTGCATTCAGTTTGTTCTTAGGCAATGCAACTTGTTAATTAAGATGAAAAACAAAACCCTAAGAATTTTACATTTCTTCTATTACTATTTTCTATGCTTATTGACATCTGAGTGTTATTCCTCTTAAATTAATGGAAGAAACAAGTCCTACAAGATCACTGTATGAGCTATTGTCATCAATGATGGCTTTTGTTGCCATTTACTTATCCGTACTTTAGATAGTGCAATTGCTAATAATAACATCATGGTTTGTATTGGAATGTTTTGTGATTTGTGGAAGTTTTTGAATCAAAGGTATAAAGTCATAGTATTGATGTTGTAGTTTTCTCAAGGATGTATTATAAATTGCAGTTTAGGTATGAATTGGAGCTTAATATAAATATCAGTTCTAAAACACAATAAAAATCACTATTTTTGCTACAAATTCAAGTATACTTGCAAATTCATATGCAAAAAGAGGAGAAAGTTATTTGTTCATATGTTTTGGCCATACTAGTACTATTACTTTTATCTCATTTGTTTGAATTTGGTCATTTACCACATTAGAATGAATTCATAGTATACAAATAAAAGCAAACATAAACCTATTCCTCAAGCCAAAATGCATGCTGAATCTTGTAGTGTCGACTTTAATAGTATGAAGCTAGTAATAAAATTATGCTAAAAAACACTATCCTTCAAGATGCACTCAAAGATTGCCTTTAGAAACCTTTGTTGCGGGCAAGGGAGTATTAGTGGTTCCGCTAATTCTTCAAGAGTCTTTATCTTGTGAATATTTGTTAAATAGTAGCAAGTCGTTATAGTGTTGTCTATATATGATAGGCAGTCATAGTTACCTTCTAATTTAGATACTAATCACAGTTAGCTTTTTGGCCAAAAATATCACGGTTGGCTTCGTGGAACTTGAATAAGATTTAGCAACATTGGTTACATGATGAACTTCTTGCTTAAGTACTCATTTTTTAGTAGGATGCGAATGGATAGAGCACACAGATAACATTGAACTTTTTGAAGTAATACCTCACTGATTATCAAAATGGTATGAAAATAAGCACAGTTTTTTATGCGGATCATAAATGTTTCCTTATGATCACAAGAAATAGTTGGTGGAAAGGAAGTGGTTTAAGACGTAGAACGATAGGGATTAAGCGCATGAGCTAACATCCTTAATGTAATTCCATCACTACACAATTCCTTTTTGTTTGAGGGTAATTATTGACCCATTTTGTTCAGTTTTTGTATGAATTTCTGCTCAGCATTATTTGCAGATAGATTATATGCACTGTTTAATCATACATGTGTCAATTCTTTCTATTTGTTGTGTGTTCACACTTTGTTCTGGATTTTTTTGTCTTTTAATTTTTATTTCTTTCATACTATCCTTTAAATCAAGACAAGTTTTTGCCTTATGCTGACACCTTACTGATATCTTTGACCTTTTCGTGAACATAGAGCTTATTTAGTCTCCTTAATGTTTCTTTTTTGGAGTTTATTTGCTGTAGGATGATGGGAGCATACTAGTGGAAGCACCTTCGAAGAAGGCAGCCCAGGTACATGGAAGTGCTTTGTTTGACATTCTCATATGTCTGTGTAGATTGAAGTGCTTTGTTTTTGTTATAATGTTTTCATTGTATTTTCATGAGAATTTAGTGCCTGAAATTTATCATTTATAAATCTTCAAATTCTCAAGAGGAAAAACATATTCCTGAAGAGGCAGTTTCAACTGAACAAGTGGATCTTGGAAATGAAAAATCTCCCAAGGAAGTTGTTTGTAATGACACTTATTTGATGAATCAGGTCATGGTGATTTTCGAGACCAAAGTAAGGGATACAATGGTGGTCGTCCATGGAGCTAATTGATTGAAATATCTCCATTTCCCGGAGGAGTAAAATTATAAATAGTATGAGAGTACAGTGTAGTGTTAGTGTAAACGTACATTGTTTGATTGTATGCCTTTGTAAATTGACATTATAAGCACTCTATGATTAAAGTTAAATTCTTCATTTTTTTCTCCTTATTCCAAAGCTTTTGTTGCCTTGATCATGTGATCTTTACCATAAGGGTAAATTGACATTGTTTGATTGTATACATTTGTAACTGACATTATAAATGTCACCGAAAATCATGCTTATTTTGCAACGTTTTAATTAGAAAACGCCACTAATACATAGTAAATAGTGACATTTGTGGTCAAAACGCCACTAAATATAGCAAATGTATAGTTGTCCCTCCATCACTTTTAGCGGCGTTTGGAAAATCAAACGCCGCTATATATTGACATTTAGTGGCGTTTGCTTTTCCAAACGCCACTAAAAGTAATGGTTTTTGGTGGCGTTTGTCATCCAAAAATGCCGCTAATTGTTGCGGAGCTCGATTCAGCGACAGTTCTTGCGACGCTTTCTTTAGCACCGAGAGAGTTTTTAGTGGCGCTTAAAAATGCCGTTATAAGGCTAAAAAAGCGCCGCTAAAAACCTATTTTGCTGTAGTGATAGGGAATCCAATGTTTTTGCTAAATTCTTACTTAGGAAACATTTAAGATGTAAAAGAATTAAGAAATCGATGGGAAATCCATGAGAATCAAAATGAGGTTTTGGAGAATTCAGGAGAAAATAGAAAAAGAAAATTGACGATAGAAAATCTTTTGAAAACCAAAATAATTGTCGGTCTTCCTTTGGTAAAAATGGGGGTCATTTAAAAAACAAATGGAATTATTGCTCCTTAAAAATTCTTAGCTTATGTCCTCTTTCATTTAAGTCATTAAAACACTTTAATTTTTTACAATTTAATCACCATAAAATCTTAAAATCAATTTGACTCCTTTAAAGCCATCAAAGATCCAAATTTAATAATTTAACACAACAATTAAACAATTTCCAAAACATTAACCACTATGAATCTAACGAATTCAATTACAAATATATTTAATTATTAACTTGTAATTAATTAATTAGCTAAATTCAACCTACAATCTCAATACAAACCCATCGAGCTATCCAATTCTTCTAACCCATTTTTCGGGATGTTACAAAGTGATCTGGAGGCTTTTGCCATTGATGCTTCAGAGATCGAAACCTTTTTCAGGGGTCACACCGGTGAGCTAGCTTTACAGAGTCCTCCGAGGAAACACTACACCTTTAAGATGGTCTCGTTATGCTCATCGTTGTGGCCATGGGGAAATGCTAGGCCCATGGAGCGCTTTGATAGAGCATAGCTTCTTCAAGCTAGCATCATCCGTCACCGATGGATAACACATCTTGACCAGCGGATCTGGTGATATATTGTCATCTTGTCGTCTTCACGACGCCATCCCTATGCATGAGTGGTGAGAAATCGATACACATTGACCTTTCTTCTCTTCGTTCGAATGTTGGAAAGAAAGCTCTGCATGGCAACTTCGGCACTACTAAAGTATATCGCCATTGTTAGTTTGACCGTCAGAGGTGTAAATGGAAAATGTCTGGTGCACTAGGAGTGTAACCAGGAGATCCAAAGTAACTGATTTCCTGGTCGGAAGGATCTCTACGCTCGTCGCACCAATTGTTGATGCCAAAATGAGGAGGCACTAAACAAGGGAGGTGAAGATAGCGGACCAAGGTGGTTGTGGCAGATTTAGACGGTTCACCCCCTATAGACATGGGGTGGAGAGCCACAAACAATCGTTGGGCAGAGTTAGGTCCAACTTCCGAGTGCTTAGGCCTTGCATGTTAGGCACGTAGATACCGTGCAGAGGTGCCTGGTTATGTCCTATCCTCGGGCATCATGAGGACTTTAGGAACATTAGTCTTCGGACGAGCCTTCTTTCGGAGAAGCAGCTATTGCAGACCATCTCCGGTATTTACGAGATATAGAGAAGCCAAAGGATATTTATGAAATTGTGTGGAGGTGGCAATTTTGGGTGTAACATTATTAAATATGTTTAAAAAATTTATATTTTTATATAAAATAGTTTCTTGCACTCACATTTGGGTGCAATAAAAATCTAATTTTATGTATTTATTTGATTTTTAAAAAGAATGCAAAATTTTAATCAATTTCTTTTTTTTAGAATTTTAAAGGGTTTTTTCAAAATTGTAGTTAAAATATTAAAATACCAAATTAATATTTCTATTATAATTTAGGGGTGAATTAGATATATTTAAGTGATAAAATCTTAATTTTTCAAATATTAGTGACCAAAACCGAAGCTTATTAACCATATGTATAGTTTAGCCTTTCAAATCACAAACAATGTATGATGTGTTATTCAAATCTCGTTATCTCTAGTCTGATTGATTGCGGTATCTCCCGAGAAAAGGGAGAAGACAGTTGATAAGTTAATTTAAGACTGTCAAAGGGTTTTGAATGGAGTTGCATGCATTTCGCCAAACTCTAAACCAAATGTGTAATAGTAAAACCATAAAAATCTATGTTAAGAAACAACTATATCTGACAATGCCAATCCTAGTCACTTGTTTTTTATAGACATCTCTTGAGAATTAGTCGGGTGTTATATAAACGTATCCCTTTCTCTATTAGGCACTAGCCCTTAAGAGTTTCAGACTCCTCCTATCATATGGTATAATATAATCTCTTTCTCTTCAATCTTGGATAACATTTCAGTCGGTGGATCTTCATATTGGTTCAGTCTTTTTCATCGTTTTAGTAATTTGTTATCAGTCTAATCCCATTATCATATGTTATTTCAAATGATTTCAATGTCTTGTTTACAGATGTTCAGATTGGATTCTGGGTGTAAACCCTAGTTATGCAGAGCATTAATATTGAACATCTTTGTGTGAGTTCTACATCTTGAACCTGCTACCCTTTTGTTGGGCTCAACAGAGTTGTAATTATGGCCGACGAAACCTTGTCTCAACCTGCGGAACGACAAGTTCAAATAGGTGAGTCTTTTGCATGGTTTGATACAGGGATGCTGGAGGGGACAGTCGTACCCCCTGACTTTATGTGGTTTGGTAGTGCTTTGAATGCGGGTTTCTTTAGTTTTCTGATATGGTTTTGATAGTGGTTTTCAATCCCCATTTTTGCAGTGTCTGAAAAGTTTGATTTAGAGAACTCGGAAGATGACAAGAAAACAAAGCTTGGGCCGTTTAGGAAAAAGGCAATGAGTGCCTCAAGCAAGTTTAAACATTCATTTAGAAAGAGAAGCAGGAGACATAGTAGAGTAATGTCGGTTGTAAATATAGAGGATGACCTTGATTCTGAAGAGTTGCGGGTAGTGGATTCGTTCCGCCAAGCACTCATCTTAGATGAATTACTGCCTGCTAAACATGATGATCATCATATGATGCTAAGGTCACAATCTTTCATCTCCTTTTCATTAATTAGCTTTGAATGAAAGATTAGGCCTGTTGACTTGACTCATTATTTGATCCTTCTGATGTTACAGGTTTCTTAGGGCCAGGAAATATGATGTTGATAAAGCAAAGCAAATGTGGGCTGATATGCTCCAGTGGAGGAAGGAGTTTGGGGCTGACACAATCTCCGAGGTATATACAACTTTCCATATTTCTGAATATATATATACACACGGTTATGATTCACTTATACTGTGTAAAACGTAATTACTTTTATATTTTTTTTGAACCGTTGGACGAGGGTAAATAAATGACAAAAATTATTTGCTTTATCTTTTTTTTTCCTGTGATAATCTTCACGTTTTAATCTCATATATATATATATATATGTATGTATGTATGTATGTATATGGTGCATGCAACCTTATGAACTGTGTCTAAACTTTTCTTCTTGGGATTTCTTTGTTAAGGACTTTGAATTCAAGGAATACAGTGAAGTGATTAAGTATTATCCACAAGGACACCACGGGGTGGATAAGGATGGACGACCTGTTTATATCGAAAGACTTGGCCAAGTTGATGTTAACAAGCTAATTAAAGTTACAACAATAGACCGCTACTTGAAGTACCATGTAAAGGAGTTTGAGAAGGCCTTTGCTATTAAGTTTCCTGCTGCATCCATTGCAGCAAAGAAGCAAATTAGCCAGAGCACAACCATACTGGATGTGGAAGGAGTGGTATGTTACATTTTCTGCTTAGATATTCCCTGAATGTTGCTTCGTTGCTGTTCTAACAACACCTACATCATAAATGAACTTTCAGGGGCTTTCAAGCTTCAACAAGTCTGCAAGGGAGCTCCTTCAACGCCTTCAGAAGATCGACGGTGACAATTATCCAGAGGTACTCAACACTCGTTACTCCATAAGCTCAGTTTTACGCGCCTGCACATTCTCAATAACCTCTTTTTTGTATTGCAGACTTTGAACCGCATGTTTATCATCAATGCTAGCTCCGGGTTTAGGTTGTTATGGAACACAGTTAAATCGTTCCTTGACCCAAAAACCACTGCAAAGATCAATGTAAGTATTGATTCACCATTACTACTTGAAACTAAATTTTATTTTTGGTACTCTAATGTTGCTAAACAATTTTTTTTACCAGGTTTTGGGTAACAAGTACCAGAGCAAACTGCTTGAAGTAATTGATGCAGAGTGAGTTCTTCACTTTTCTCATCAGTTGAGAACATAATAAAATGCCATGCATTTCAAACTTTCTGTAACTAAAACATTCATTTCTTGTGGTTTTCATCAGTCAATTGCCGGAGTTTTTGGGTGGCACTTGTACTTGTGCCGACAAAGGCGGTTGTATGACTTCCGACAAGGGTCCATGGAATGATTATGATATACTGATGGTAGTATTCTAAAACTTGATCGATATTTGGCGAATGTCTATTTAATTTTATTCTTGGAATAATGAAATCGAGTACTACATTTTGTTGAGCGTAGAAGGTTGAAAATGGACAAGCCAAGTGCACTAGGAAGAAAATACCAGTTGCTGAGGAGAAACAATGTCAAGAGGTAACCAAGTCATTTTCCACAAATTATCAATGGCCTTAATATCTACTATCTACAAATGGAATGCCCAACATTTACTTTGATATTCTTGTACATGAAGAAGAGCTGCCATTTTGATGCGAATACAGCTACGACCAGTGCTGAATGCCATGCAGATTCTGTTCCTGCAGTAAGTTTTCTCATTGTTATGAGATCCTGGATTCAGATAAACCATAGTTCATGTAGTTAAATTCATAAACATTATTTATTAGAGTTGTGAACCTAAAACTACACTGTTATTTGGAAATAATCAAACAGGATATCTCATATTGCAGCTCCCGTCTGTCAATAATATAACCGCATGCTTTTATATATTGCAGACTCCTATAAAGAGAAAGGCCCAGTTCGATCCGTTGGTAGACCCTTCCTGGACTAACTCAATGAAAGATGAAAGATTTTCCATGTCCAAAGGTAAATATTTTGCATGCGGATATGTTTTCTTGAGTTTTAAGAATATATGACACAGGGTAAAAACTAGATTTGACTAAAAACTTGATTTTTTTTTAAATTTTAAGTTATTTAACTCAATTTTAATTTTTTTTCGGCTTTCGAGTCCAAGTCGAATTTAAATTTGCAATGTTTGAATAACCTAAAATCAAAAAATAAAACAACGGTCGTTTTGGCCTTTAGCTAAGTAATAAGATTGTTTTGCGATTTGGTAGTTGATTTTCTTGTTTCTCCAATTCCTCATTTGTTTTAAGTTCATTTTTGACCAAATTTGAATTATGTGCTCCTCAACCACATTAAAATTTCTATGTAGTTGCAATTCATCTTTTGGCAATAGCTTTTCTCTTTTGCAATTTAGTCTCTTAAGTTTGTATAATTTTTTTTTGTTTCTTCAATTTTTGACCAATTTGAATCGCATGCTCCTGTATTGTTGTAGAATACATGCAACTTCAATTCTACTTGTTGACAGTAGATTTTTTCTTCTTTTAATTTAGTATCTCAACTTTGCATTTTATTTAATTTGGGCCTTCGACTGTAGCTCTTTAAAATTCTTTCTTCCCAACAATTGTCTATTTTATACTTCATTAATATTTTATCATCAAAATATTTCTTTAAAATAATATTATAAATATATTATAATTTTAAATGATATTTGATTTATTAAATAACTTTATAACTCTAACTTACAAATGTAGAAAATAGTAGGAAGAAATATATGTGTATATCATAGATTGTTAAATAAAGACATTTAAACTGAAACCAATTAGTCTATAACATTATAAGCAATTACATTTAAATTTGTCGAATAAATGTATTTGATTCGACTCGATTTTATAAACTCAATTTGAATTTTTAAATAAAAATTTAATGATATATGGTGCTTGGAAATTCTACTGACTCGAATTTTGTCCACTCAACTCTATCAAATACTCAAACCCCAATGACACCGTTCACTTGTCACTAAAATTGCAGCTTGTTACCAGACAAAGGATGTTAGGATGGCCACACAAGGAATGGGAACCAACATTTTCGGAGGAATAGTGGCCATCATTATGGGGATTATTGCCCTGGTTCGCTTGTCCCGCAGCATTCCTAGGAGAATAACTGAATCTCTTTTGTATGGTGGACATGTTTACTACGACAACCCCATGATCACGGCCCCTGCAGCTCAACAAGCACCACCTATCAACACCGCTGACTTCTTTGCCATGATGAAACGTATGGCAGAATTGGAAGAGAAGGTGACTGTACTTGTCGACACACCGGCAACATTGCCACTTGAGAAAAAGGAGATGTTGAATGATGCTTTAAGCAGGGTCAGCATCCTGGAACAAGAGCTATCTGCAACTAAGAAGGTACATTGGTTAACAGTTATCATAAATATACTCAAATCTCGTTGAAGAACATGAATTTGTCATTTTCTTTGAATCTTAATCCTTTGTTTCCTTTTCTTGCGTACATGCAGGCACTTGAGACAGCCATTGATAAACAGCAAGAGCTTCAAACCTACATTGACAAGCGAAAGAGGAGGAAGAAGTTTGTAAGTTTTCAAAAGTCAATAGTTCACACTTTCTATATATGTATAGTATAGGATTATCTCGCATCTAATTTTCTTGTTTTTGTGGCCGCAGAACCCATTGCGTTGGCTAAGTTGAACTTAAATGTTGGATGACATTGGTAATATTCGTTGGGATTTTGGTCCACAAATGAATTGCTAATCAATATTGTTTTGCTTTGTAAAATGTTCAATTCCAACCCCTTAAAGCCAAGGAGTTTGGCATGTTTCTTAAATACCGTTATATGTTGAACAATTATTGGCTCAAATGGTGCTTGTGCGTGGCCCGAGTTATAAAAAGTGACTAAAAAGAACTACGCAAATCTTTTGTTTGGCCAATTCTAATTCTATCCTAATCCTACCTAGAGAGAAGGAAGACAGTGCTCCAAGTGAGTCAATAACCCATAACTTAAGGGAATATAACGGAACAAAGATGAACAGCTTGGCCAACCTGCCAAATATGCTTGTTCAAAACTACGCAAATCTTAGCTACAGAGGATATTAGTCTCTATATAAATCAATAAAAAAAGATAGTATTGAGATAAATATTTAAATATAATAATTCAAGTAAAAAATATTTTTGAACTTATTCAAATATTGCAAAAATAATTCAAAGTCCGTTTAACTTGAAAAATGTTTAAAATATTTTTTAAGTGTTTTTGACTTATAAAAATATTTCCAATATTCTCATGTGTCAAAAACAACCTTTTAATACAAGTACCAACCCCCCCCCCCGATACAAAAAATAAGCCTTTCGTACCGGTACGACAATGTCGCGTACCCGATACACAATATTTACAAAATTCTAGAAAGTTCAGTCGGTATCAATACTTATCAGTCTGTACTGATACCCATCTACTTGCACCGATACCCTGAGTAATGATACTCAGCTGCTCGTACTGATACTCTCTATCATATTTGCAACGGCTCTTTCTATTTGAAGAAGGTACCGATACCCACTGCACCATAAGTGCATTTATGGCTGGTAATTAAGTCTCTAACGGCTCCAAACAACCACCAACGGCTAGTAACGGTCATGAACTCGTTAGAGGGTTTAAAAGACACCTTCAAGCATATGATGAAATATAAGAAACAACTTGCCAACATTCAATGTTAGAGAAATTGTTTTTGTTATTGTAAAGTTATTTGTTTTAGAACACATGTCAGCTTAATAGTTATATTTTCTCAAGTGTTTAGGATTTTGGGTGAGTGCTTAAATTTGCAAACACATTAGCCTAGAAAGGTTTTCCTTTGTTTGCTCAAATTTGTATTTTCTCTTTGGAAGATGGTGTCTCAAAGCTTTGAAGGGTTTGTAAGGTTTTCTCTTTTTCCTCAAAAGAAAGGCAAATTTAGTGAATTTGTGGAAATCCTTAGTGGGAAGTGATAAGTGTTCAAAAGTACTATTTTTCTTACCCTTTTTACTCATATTATTGTTAGACTTAGGCTCATATTAGTTGCATAGTTAGCCATTCATGCATTAATCCATGTTTCCTTCAATCGTTGAGCTTGATTACATAACTTGGTAGTTTTTGTGGAAAAGATGCTGCTTTGGTGTGCTTTGTGTGTGTATGTAAAGGATCACTTGCCAAAGCAATGCCAAGCTAGTTGCTGGAGCAATGCATGAAGGAGATGCCGAGCTAGTTGCCAGGGCAATACATGAAGGAGACGCCGAGCCAGTTGCCATGGCAATTGTCGACAAGAGTAAAGGTGATATGGTAGTCGAAATTGAGGACTAAACAAGCCCAAGATGACTTGGAGCAAAGCCCAAACCCAAAGGAATTTGATTTCCATGCAGAGATTAAAGAAGAATTAAATTCCAAGAAGATAGGAGAAGTTCTAGTAGGAATACAATTATAATAAAGAATTATATTCTTTAAAGATAATTTAATTCCAACTTAAACTCCTCCTCAAAGAAGGACTTTGCCCTAGCCCTATAAATAGCAAGGAGATTTCGACAAGTCCATAGAGGGAGCAAGAGGGAAATTTCGACAAGTCCAAGTAGGGCAAGAGGAGAGAATTTTCGACAAGCCTCCTCCTTCATCCTTTTCTTTCTTGTTCGATAGGTTTCATGCTAGAGATTGTTTATCTTGTGTTTCTTTGGAACCTAGTCATGAACTAAATCTACTTGGCTATGGTTATTGTGTTTTGTGGTTGTGAGAAACTATTGATTTTTGTTTAGGTAATAAGAGTTTGCACTTTTCTATTTCAAGGTTTATTCATTATTGGTTCTTATTCTTGTTTGCGAGTGAATTGGGAGAGGATCTCGTGATTTCATCTATTTATCTAATATCGGGAGAGTTAGATTCAAGAAACGAATGAATATGATCTTTATTCAATCTATTGATGGTCAAGATTAATCCTGCTTAGGAATAAGTTAAGGATTTCAACGGCTAAGAGGAGCGCAAGATTGGTTGTTGTTCACCCTTGATTCACGCAGGGATGTATTATCAATGCATGCACAAGTAGCTAGAGTTTCGACTTAGGGATAAGAAGAAACCATTGAAGAACGCTCTGCCGAACCTTGAAGGTTGCTGCCCAGACGCCCAAGTAGTTGCCCAGGCAACCATCGATTAGTTGCCAAGGCAACCCCGTTGTGCAAGTTGCCACGGCAACTGAGTTGCCTGTGCACTCTTTTACCAAAACGATCCAATCGGCTATCACACCTCAACTCACGATAACCTGGCCTATCTCTCTCTCATTTGATCTTATTTATTCTTTTACTTATTTGCTTTCTAGATTAGTTATTAGTTAAACTCTTATAATCCTTTACTTGTGTTTTTACTTTTTACAGTGCAAGAGACTAGATTCTTGAAGTGGCACCAATCCCTGAGGAGATGATATCTTTTATACTATAACATGCGACGTGTATACTTGCACATTTGCGTAGCACTTATTACGCGCAACAAGTTTTTGGCGCCGTTGCCGGGGATTGGCAATAGCAACTTTGTTTTTATTTTCTTGCACTTTCTTTTTATTTTTCTTGTTTAAAATTCAAAGGGCTAACAAACTTTGGTTTTGCATTGGTATATGACCAGGGCGAGACCAACTTCACCAGAATATCCCTTTGATCCAGAAATCGAACGAACCTTACAAAGACTTAGACGAAGGATAAGAGAAGCAATGGCAAATCAAGACGGCAATATGAATCAAGATGTTCGAGCAAGATGAGGAGTGATTCTTGCACGAAACAGAACTATTCGAGACTATCTTGAAGAAGATCTTGATGGACTTAACCCAGGAGTTGTCGCACCTGAAATTGAAGCCGACCACTTTGAGTTGAAACCGGTAATGTTTAATATGATCAACACAACATGTCAATTTGGCGGCTCAGCAACTGAAGACGCACGGCAACATCTGAAATCTTTCCTCGAGATTTGCAACTCGTTCAAGATACACGGAGTCACCCCCGATGTATTACGATTAAGATTATTCCCCTATTCACTGAGGGATAGGGTGAAAGCATGGTTGAATAGCATTCATGCCGGATCCATAGCATCTTGGACTAATCTTTGTCGTGATTTCCTTGCTAGATTTAATCCTACAAATTTGACTGATAAGCTTCGTAATAACATTACTTCTTTTCGGCAGGCAGATGATGAATCCATGTACGAGGCTTGGGAGCGATATAGAGAACTTCTACACAAATGCCCCTTACACGGATTCCCGGTGTGGACTCAAGTAACAATGTTTTACAACGCCGTGAATACACCAACAAGGATGATGCTAGATGCCTCGGCAAACGGCATACTCCTAGATAAGTCGCCGGAGGAAGCAATGCAAATTTTAAACAGGCTGGCCAAGAATGACTATCAATTCCCATCTACTAGAAGAGGAGGAGTTAGACGCCAAGCCACAATACATGAACTAGGATCATCGATTCAATTTCGCACAATTGGCCACTTTAACCAAGATGGTCCGAACATGCAAAAACCAAACAACACACATGAAGTCAAGGTAATGGATTCTTTTTGTGAGTTATGTGGTGATAACCATAATTCTTCCGAATGTATGCGAGAACTGGAATCCAAATTCTATGTGGGGAATTACAATCGGAGCAATAACGTGATGTCCAATACATACAATCTAGCTTGGAAGAAGCACCCGAATTTTTCATGGAGTAATCCCAACAATGCTCTAAACCAGAACAATCAGAATGCACAAGCATCGGGATTCTAGCAAAATATGCCACGGCAACAGATGCCGCAGCAACAACCGACGACATCTAGTTCTTTGGAAAATTCTCTAAATGCTTTTATGATGAAAACTGAATCTTATATGGCTGAGAATAGTAATTTCATAAAAAGAACTGATGCTTTTATTAACAGGACCGAGATGAGATTGCAAAACCAAGAGGCGGCAATCAAATCATTGGAAAATCAAGTTGGACAATTTGCTCAAAATTTGAATACTAGACCGCAAGGAGGTTTACCTAGCGATACTGAAGTCGCAAGAGGAACTGACCATGAGCAATGTAAGACGATCACCACTAGAAGTGGCCAGCAACTTAGAGAGGTTCAAACCCGCTCGTCAAACAAAACTCCACAAAAAGATCAAGACGAACCTAGCGGCAAAGCCTCAGATGCTGAACCAGGAATTGTCGCGACAACCAGCAATAAGCATGCCTCGGCAACCGACGATAAAGACGCCTCGGCAACTTGCGATAAGCATGCCTCGGCAACCCCAGATGATAATGCCTCGGCAACTCCAATTGTCCCGACAATGCCGTCAATCAAGTTTCAAACCAATGAAAGGATTGAAGATATCCGACTTCCACCACCATTCCCACAAAGGTTGAAGCGACAAAAGCAAGAATACCAATTCAAGAAGTTTCTTGATATCCTAAAGCAAGTCCACATCAACTTGCCATTGGTGGAAGCAATTGAACAAATGCCAAACTATGCCAAGTTTCTTAAAGACATTGTGTCCAAAAGAACAAGGCTAGGAGAGTTCGAAACAATTGCCGCAACAGAGGGATGCATGGCAATGTTGCACAATCGTATGCCACCTAAGTTGAAGAATCCCGAAAGTTTCACAATACCCGCTTCTATTGGAAATCACTATGTCGGGAAAGCACTATGCGACCTTGGGGCTAGCATAAACTTGATGCCTAAATCGGTTTTCCAGAAACTAGGAATCGGGAAGGCAAGACCTACAACAGTTATGCTACGGCAGGTCAAACTAAATGGAGAACTCACAATGAGGGTGAATGACCAGCAGGTCAAACTAAATGTGTTCCAAACACTAAGGCATGACGATGATCTAGAAGAATGCCAACTACTTCATGCCACGGCAGAGTTTAACTTCGATGAGGAATTTAGTTGCCTCGGCAACTACATTGCCGATCAAGAGGAACCTGAAGAGTATGAAGAACCGGTCGATGAGGAACAACAAGAAGAGGCAAATTGGCTAGTCAACCGACCAGGTACATACTTTGAACCACTGGATTACTCAGGTAAGGAAGGTAAACTCGAAAAACCCTCTATTGAACAACCACCGATTCTTGAGTTGAAACAATTGCCAGAGCAACTAAAATATGCATACTTAGGAACCGATAATACATTGCCTGTAATTATTTCTTCTAAGTTACAGCCTGAGCAGGAAAAGAAGTTGATCAAGATGTTGAAGCTACACAAAAAGGTAATAGGGTGGACAATTGCCGACTTGAAGGGAATTAGCCCGGCGGTGTGCATGCACAAGATCTTGTTGGAAGATGATCACAAAACTTCAATTGAGGCCCAGAGGAGACTGAATCATGCCATGAAAGGGGTTGTAATGAAAGAAATCATCAAGTGGCTTGACGCCGGCATTATATACCCTATCTCCGATAGTACGTGGGTAAGTCTGGTACAATGTGTACCGAAAAAGAGAGAGGTATAACAGTGGTAAGCAATGAAAATAATGAACTTATCCCAACCAGGACTGTGACCGGTTGGAGGGTTTGTATGGACTATCGAAAGCTAAACAAAGCTACTAGGAAAGATCACTTCCTATTACACTTTATTAATCAAATGCTTGACCGTCTTGCAGGTAAACCCTTTTATTGTTTTCTTGATGGTTATTCAGGTTACAATCAGATTGCCATAGCACCAGAAGATCAAGAAAAGACAACCTTCACATGCCCATACGGTACTTATGCCTTCCGAAGGATGTCGTTCGGATTGTGTAACGCCCCGGCAACCTTCCAAAGATGCATGATGGCGCTCTTTTCAGACATGGTCGAAGACTTCCTTGAGATCTTCATGGATGATTTTTTGGTTTTTGGTAATGACTTCGACGGTTGTCTCGGCAATTTAGAGAGGGTGTTGGCAAGATGCGAAGAAACGAATTTAGTCCTCAATTGGGAGAAATGCCATTTTATGGTAGATGAAGGAATAGTGCTCGGCCACAAGATTTCATCCAAGGGAATTGAAGTAGACAAAGCCAAGGTGGACGTGATCGAGAGATTACCCCCACCAAGTTCGGTTAAAGGAATTCGAAGTTTTCTCGGACATGCAGGTTTTTACAGGAGGTTCATTCATAATTTTTCTAAAATCACTAAACCCTTGTGTAATCTACTTGAACAGGATAAAGTCTTCGATTTTGATGATTCTTGCACCCAAGCTTCGAAACCCTAAAGAAAAACTCATTGTCGTTCCACCAGATTGGACGCTACCTTTTGAGCTCATGTGTGATGCAAGTGATTTCGCGGTAGGAGCAGTCCTAGGCCAACTCACAGGTAAGACCTTCCATGTGATATACTACGCTAGTAAAACTCTTAATGGTGCTCAAGTGAATTACACAACAACGGAGAAAGAGTTACTAGCTGTAGTTTTCGCATCTGACAAGTTCTGATCATATTTAATTGATACAAAGGTAATTGTTAATACGGACCATTCGGCAATCAAATACTTATTTTCTAAAAAGGATGCTAAACCTCATTTGATTCGTTGGATATTACTTTTACAAGAATTTGATATTGAAATTAAGGACAGGAAAGGAACAGAAAATTAAGTGGCCGATCACTTATCACGTCTAGAACGCAATAGGGAGGAGGACGCGGATCTAGAGATATGCGATGCATTCCCGGATGAACAAATTTTAGTTGCCTCGGCAACCCTTGACGCCTCGGCAACCCTAGACGCCTCGGCAACCATGGATGCACACGCCTCGACAACCCTTGACGCCGCAGCAGCCTTTGACGCGCACGCCTCGACAATTTTGGGAGTAGTTGCCATGGCAGCACATGCCTCGGCAATACCCTGGTACGCGGATTTAATTAATTTCCTTGTTTGTGGTATTTTTTCCTTATGGCATTACTCACCAAGGGAAGAAGCGGTTCCGCCATGATGCTAAGCATTACTTTTGGGACGAGCCTCTTTTGTTTAAACAATGTGCAGATCAGGTAATACGCTGATGTGTCCCTGAAGAAGAGCAACAGAATGTACTCCGGTAATGCTATTCTTCACCATATGGAGGACATTTTGGAGGAACTCGTACCGCGGCCAAAGTTTTGCAATCCGGCTTGTATTGGCCAACATTGTACAAAGATGCCCAAGACTTTTACAAGCAATGTGATCGTTGCCAGAGGACGAGCAATATCTCTAGATGACATGAGATGCCACTCCAGAACATCATCGAGGTGGAATTGTTCGATGTATGGGGGATCGATTTTATGGGACCTTTCCCATCTTCATTCGGCAACCTCTACATTCTACTTGCCGTCGACTACGTGTCTAAATGGGTTGAGGCAGCTGCAGTTCCCAACAACGATTCCAAGACCGTGCAAAGATTCTTGCAGAAAAACATATTTACACGGTTTAGGATGCCGAGAGCAATTATCAGCGACGAAGGCAAGCATTTTGACAACAGACTAATTGCCAAGATGTTGCAACGCTTCGGCATATCACACAAGATCGCCACGGCCTATCACCCACAAACCAACGGGCAAGCAGAAATTTAAAATCGGGAATTGAAGGGTATACTCGAGAAAGTTGTAAATCCCTCAAGGAAGGATTGGTCATTAAGACTAGATGACGCACTTTGGGCATATCGCACTGCATTCAAAACACCATTAGGTATGTCCCTCTTCCGACTTGTCTATGGCAAAACATGTCATCTACCGGTGGAAATCGAGCACAAGGAATATTGGGCAATCAAGACCGTGAATATGGATCGGGAAAGTGCCGGACAAAAGTGTTTGATGGATCTCAACGAGATAGAAGAATTCCTTGCACTCGCCTATAACAATGCACGGATCTACAAGGAGAAAACAAAGTGATGGCACGACAAGAAACTATTGCCACGGCAATTCACGCCAGGGCAACTAGTTCTCCTATTCAATTCTCGGCTAAAACTTTTCCCGGGAAAGCTGAAATCAAGATGGTCGGGACCATTTGAAGTCGTCAAACCATTCTCCCATGGCGCCGTGATAATCAAGTCCATCTCTGACAACCATGAATTCAAAGTTAATGGACAAAGATTGAAGCACTACAATGGTGCCCATGTGGAACGTAACAAGGAAGTGGTCAACTTAGGATATGCATGAGCAAGCTCTCCCTTTTGATATTTTTATTTATTTTTTTATTTTTTTTTTGATTAATTAATGATTTTATTTTTTTCGATTTTTTATTTATTTTTCCGATTATTAGTAGTTTTAGGATAGATTTTTTTTATTCAAGTTTAAGAATCCTATTACACATCTTTATTTATTTTCTTTATTAGTTTATCTTTAATTTTAATCCTTATTTGATTTGTATTTGAATTGTAGGAAAAGAAGTTCAAGATAAAGAAGGAATTCTAAACCAAGTAGGAAAACATCTTCAACAAGGAAACTAATGGGCTGAATCTAAGGCTTATATAAAGCCTCCAATTCATCCTAACCAAAACCCCCTTGTCGACAACTTCTACAAAACCCTAAACCCTTTTTTGTTTTCCCATAATCCCACCCACCTATCTTTTCTATAAAACCCATCACCCTTAACCTATTCCTACTTTCTATCTTGCAACTTTTAGTTTCTTTTCTTTGTTTTTACTCACAACCAAGATCATCCATGGCATCCAAGATTAAACTTTTAGTTCATCCAAGTTCCTCCAAAGAACCAAGATACAAGAAGTTTGCTACACCGGTGGTTCAAGAAAGATTTCAATCCAAGTCTGGTTGGAATCAAGCATTAATCCGAACGCTAATGGGAGAGGCACCGGGAGATTCTTCAAGGCTTCCAATTGTCACGGCAACTCCTGCCGCCGCGGCAATCCCTAATGCCCAAGCACCTAACGCCAGGGCAACTCGGCCACCAACCCCGGGACACTTTGAAGCACTTTTGCACCCATTGGCAAGCCACCTAAGGCAAATTTAAGACCGGCAACTAATGTTCATGCGGTACATGAAGAAGCACAACAATACCATCATCCAAGTCATCCTAGAAAAGTACCTGGACAATCGCGTGCCGTTCCCAATCTTTCCCGCCGAGATCCTTGCCCCGACAACCAATGAAGCAGTCGCCACGGTAACCTACTTCGTGCATGCACAAGCTGACGCCATGGCAACCAACCCTGAAGATGCCATGGCAACCAAAGCTAAAGACATCCCGGCAACCACTGCAAAATCCAAAGGTAAAGCACCTATGCCCGAATCAACTCCTACGAAATCATTTTCTGATTTTTCAGATTCGGACGAGTCCTCCATTGAACCAATAAAGACCGCACCAATTGAATCCTCCAAGCGAAAATCCATTGACATTGATGAAGAGGACGATGAGGACAACCCCGTACGAGGATCGATTCCACCACCGGCAACAAGAAAACAACCATCGCGTTCAAGCAAGAGAATCAAGACACCGACTAGAAGGAAACTAATCATCTACGATGATGAACTCTCGGAGTAAGTCCTCGTATGCATTTTTATTTTTATTTTTCGTTATTTTTATGCATGCATTGAGGACAATGCCTCACTCGAGTTTGGGGGGATTGTTATTAGTAGGTACCATGTTTAGTTACATTCATCTTAAGTATTACATTTAGGATACATAAATTGCTTGCCATGCCTTTAATTGGAACAAGAATTGCTTAGATTTGATGAATATCCGATGATGACTTTGCCAATGCACTTAATTGATAGATTTTTTTTATTCTAGGATAACCATGGAAAAACTTAGAATTTTACTATGATGCTAAATTTGATAAAACACTGTTGTGGTTTGATTGATTTAAGGAATTCTACTGAACTTAGGTTGATAATTAACAAATTGGGGGATTAGAATAAAAATTGGATGAATGCTAGAGGTGCCCGAAATTGGCTCTAGCATGTGCTAAAAAAATTGATCACTAGAGGTGCCCGAAACTGGCTCTAGGATGTGTTAAAAAAATTTAACTAGAGGTGCCCAAAACCGGCTCTAGTCGATTAAATTAACTTAAGAAAACTAAAAACAAAACACTAGAGGTGCCCAAAACTGGCTCTAGTTAAAACATGTTAAAAAGAACCCAATAAAGTAATTTGAAAACCTATTGTTTGCATAGAATCCAAAAAATCAACTTGCACACAACTCCGCACACACTCACAAGCATTATAGTTTGATTCCGAGTAACTCCTAAGTTTTCCGAAAAATAAAAAGCCAATCATACTTTGTGCCCCAGTTCAGAGAATTGAAATCAAGTTCAAAGCTAAGTTTGTGAAAATTGAAGTCTTGGCAGGTAATTATGAGTTTGCATTGCTTGAGGACAAGCAATAGTTCGAGTTTGGGGGTGTGATAAGTGTTCAAAAGTACTATTTTTCTTACCCTTTTTACTCATATTATTGTTAGACTTAGGCTCATATTAGTTGCATAGTTAGCCATTCATGCATTAATCCATGTTTCCTTCAATCGTTGAGCTTGATTACATAACTTGGTAGTTTTTTGTGGAAAAGATGCTGCTTTGGTGTGCTTTGTGTGTGTATGTGCAGGATCACTTGCCAAAGCAATACCGAGCTAGTTGCTAGGGCAATGCATGAAGGAGATGCTGAGCTAGTTGCCAGGGCAATACATGAAGGAGACGCCGAGCCAGTTGCCATGGCAATTGTCGACAAGAGTAAAGGTGATATGGTAGTCGAAATTGAGGACTAAACAAGCCCAATATGACGTGGAGCAAAGCCCAAACCCAAAGGAATTTGATTTCCATGCAGAAATTAAAGAAGAATTAAATTCCAAGAAGATAGGAGAAGTTCTAGTAGGAATACAATTATAATAAAGAATTATATTCTTTAAAGATAATTTAATTCCAACTTAAACTCCTCCTCAAAGAAGGACTTTGGCCTAGCCCTATAAATAGCAAGGAGATTTCGACAAGTCCATAGAGGGAGCAAGAGGGAAATTTTGACAAGTCCAAGTAGGGCAAGAGGAGAGAATTTTCGACAAGCCTCCTCATTCATCCTTTTCTTTCTTGTTCGATAGGGTTCATGCTAGGGATTGTTTATCTTGTGTTTCTTTGGAACCTAGCCATGAACTAAATCTACTTGGCTATGGTTATTGTGTTTTGTGGTTGTGAGAAACTATTGGTTTTTGTTTAGGTAATAAGAGTTTGCACTTTTCTATTTCAAGGTTTATTCATTCTTGGTTCTTATTCTTGTTTATGAGTGAATTGGGAGAGGATCTCGTGATTTCATCTATTTATCTAATATCGGGATAGTTAGATTCAAGAAACGAATGAATATGATCTTTATTCAATCTATTGATGGTGAAGATTAATCCGGCTTAGGAATAAGTTAAGGATTTCAACGGCTAAGAGGAGCGCAAGATTGGTTGTTGTTCACCCTTGATTCACGCAGGGATGTATTATCAAGGCATGCACAAGTAGCTAGAGTTTCGACTTAGGGATAAGAAGAAACCATTGAAGAATGCTCTGTCGAACCTTGAAGGTTGCTGCCCAGACGCCCAAGTAGTTGCCCAACTAGTTGCCCAGGCAACCATCGATTAGTTGCCAAGGCAACCCCGTTGTGCAAGTTGCCATGGCAACTGAGTTGCCCGTGCACTCTTTTACCAAAACGATCCAATCGGCTATCACACCTCAACTCACGATAACCTGGCCTATCTCTCTCATTTGATCTTATTTATTCTTTTACTTATTTGCTTTCTAGATTAGTTATTAGTTAAACTCCTATAATCCTTTACTTGTGTTTTTACTTTTTACAGTACAAGAGACTAGATTCTTGAAGTGGCACCAATCCCTGTGGAGACGATATCTTTTATACTATAACTTGCGACGTGTATACTTGCACATTTGTGTAGCACTTATTACGCGCAACAGGAAGCTAAGGTAGTGGGTGTAGACTTTGGTTAGAAGTTGAACCATTCTAAAATTATTGTGCCAAATTTTTATTTTCTATTGCTTGCACTAAAATTCTTTCAAATTCAATTCACCCCTCTTGGCGATATTCGGTTGACATATTCGTGCCCAAGAATTGGTATCAGAAAGAGGCTCAATTTGATGGTCTAACAACCTTTGGGGAGATCCTAGAGGTGCTTGATCGATTTCTACAACAACCGGTTCACATGACACAATCTATCACCAAGCCTCCCTACTTCAACAGGGTCAACTATTCTTATTAGAAGAATAGGACGATGTTCTTCATTCAAGCCAATGATTACAAATTTTGGAACATTTTATTTGATGGCCTTTTCATCCCAAAAAATAGGGAATAAGACATTCTTGTCCTCAAGAGCAAGAGTGAGTGGAGTGCTGAACACAAGAGACAAATGTAACTAAATGCAAAGGCCATGCACATTCTCTTTTGTGCACTTTGTTCGTACGAATACGTAAGAGTCTCTTTACGTTAAGATGTCGTAAAGATATATGACAAGCTTGAAGTCACTCATGAGGACTTAAGCGAAGTGAAGGAGACAAAGATTGGTCTTCTCAACTTGAGCTATGGGAACTTCAAGATGAACCCAAACGAAAATATCAAAGCTATATCGATCGGTTCTCCACCATTGTGAACGAACTAAAAGTCTATAGAGAGTTGATTCCGAAAGACAAGCTTGTGAGGAAGTTGATTTATTCACTTTCCGAATCATGGGAGTCAAAAAAGACCGCAATTATAAAAGCCAAGAATCTCAAGACACTTAAGCTTGACAAGCTTATTGGATCTTTGCTAACCCATAAGATGATGTTTAAGGGGAAGAAAGAATAAAACAAATAAGAGAAAAATGTTGCCCTTAAATCCTTAAGCTATCAAGAAGATTCTAGTGAAGAGGATGAAGAAGATGAAGATGAAGAGATGGCCAAGCTCTTCAAGAAGCTAAAGAGATTCATAAAGTGCGAGAAAAAAGAAGCTAGACCTGAATCAAAGAAGAATGGGATCTCGTCATATGCTTTGAGTGTAAGAAGACGGGGCACGTCAAGTATATATGATTTTCCTCGATTAAAGAATAATGTTTCAAGCCATTCAAAGAAGAAGGGATTTGTGGATACATAGAGTGATGAGCAAGACTCCACTGATGAAGATGTGGTAGCCAACCTTTGCTTAATATAGCCATCCAATAAGATTCAATGATAACTTGTAACTCATCTATTTCGAATTCGTATACATTTGATGAGTTACAAGAATCTTATAAAGAATTGGTTTTGGAGTTTGAAGTTTCAATTTTAAAAACAAGAAGTTGATTTCAAAATTAAAAATCGAAAATGAATTGCTTTCTAAAACTAATTTTGAATTTGAAGTAAAGTTTAAGGGATTTGAGAAAAAAATTGATTTACAAAACTTGCTTCAAAAATTTCAAGAAGATCATCAAAAAAGTTAGATAATCTTAAAAGAGAAAAAAATTTGATTTATAAAAGTTTTGATAAAAATGGAGAATGCTCAAAATAAATTTTGTTGAATCAAATTTTAATGTTAGACAATCTAGTTCCCCTAGATTTTTAAATGGAAAATTGGTTAAAAATATTTGGGTTCCTAAAGGACTTATTTCTTCAAACAAAAAGGATGACATTGAAAAATGAATTTCTAAGGGGAATATAATTTTTGAGACTAATGTCAATGGATCTAAAGCAATTTGGATAGCAAAACATAAATGATTGTCTATTATAAGTGTGTTGGAGTATTGATGAACAAAGTCAATGATTCTTGGGAGCTCTAGACACACAAAGAGAAAGAGCAATTGAAGAGGGTGAGACCTAACAAACCTACCTTGGTTCAAGTTGTAAAAATTCAATTTCATGCAATTTGCTTTATCATGTCTAAATTATGAAATCTTATGATGATCAAAACATGTTCGTTTGACTCTTATTGTGCTTATGTGCAAATAGACAGGGTTCTCAAAATTGCATGAGTTACATGTTTTTGGCTATATATATGTTTTTGACCTTAAACTTGTAATATTTGGTTGATTTTGGTGAATTCATACTTTCTTGATTTAAATGATGATTTTTGAGAAGCATGTTGATAAAATGTGGCAAATATATGTAAAACATATATCTAGGACTTCTTAGAGCTTTTGTATGCTCTTAAAATTGGTTTATAAGGCATTTGAAGTAAATTTGCTACAATTTTTTACCATTTCGGATAGTCGGTACCTGTACAACTCATATTGTATTAATACGAAATTCAATTAGTACTAATACGCTACCTTGTGTACCGGTACGCAGAGACAAAAATTGATAGTTTTTCCCATTAAATCATGCCTTTTGTATGCATAATTGATTTAATTTTAATATATGACATGTTTATTGAATTTCTTGTTTTAATTTTTTAATTATTTGTTAGGAATTCATTTTTTTCTTGAATGTTTGGACTAACATTTGATATACTTGATTAAGGGAAGCCGTTTTTTATTATTCTTTCATGATCAATATTTTTCTCTATCCTCCATTGTTATCTTGAACCTTTAATTGATTCAAATTTTGTTTTGAATTATTTTTGATATAACAAAAAGGATGAGAGATATGTTGAAAAATTCAATTTCAAAAAGAAAAATGGGAGCTTATTTTTTTTAATATTCTCTTTTTCAAAAATCATATTTCTAAGGGGAAGCATTTTAAAAAACATTTTTTCAATGTGTTTTGTTATATCAAAAAGTGGAGATTGTTGAGATAAATATTTTAATACAAAAATTGAAGTAAAAAATGTTTTTAGACTTATTCGAATATTGTGAAAAAATTCAAAGTCCGTCCAACTTGAAAAATATGTTTATAATGTTTTCTAAGTGTTTTTGACTTATAAAAATATTTCCAATAATCTAATGTGTCAAAAACAACCTTTAAGTACAATTACCACACCCCGATACCAAAAATAAGCCTTTCGTACCAGTTAGTATTGATACCCAGCAAAGCGTACTGATATCCATATACGTGTATCGATACCCTAAGTACCGATACTCATATGCGCATACCAATACTCCCTGTCATATTTGCAATGACTCTTTCTATTTGAAGCAGGTACCGATACGACAAGATGAGTACCAATACCCACTGCATCAGAAGCTCCAAACAACCTTCAACGGCTAGCAACGGTCATGAACTCATTAGAGGGTTTAAAAGACACCTTCAAGCAGCTGAAGAAATATAAGGAAAAACTTGCCAACATTTTGTGCTCGTAAAGTTAATTTTTTTAGAATATACTTGTGAACTTAATTGTTATATTTTCTCTAATGTTTAGGATTTTGGGTGAGTGCTTAAATTTGCAAACACATTTTCCTAGAGAGGTTTCCTTTGTTTGCTTAAATTTGTATTTTCTCTTTGGAAGAGAGTGCTCAAAGCTTTGGGGTATAAGCTTTGAGGGGTTTGTAAGGTTATCTCTTTTTCCTCAAAAGAAAGACAAATTTAGTGAATTTGTGGAAACCCTTATTGGGAAGCTAAAGTGGTGGATGTAGACTTTGGTTAGAAAGTCGAACCACTCTAAAATCATCGTGCCAATTTTTTTAATGCTTCCACTAAAATTCTTTCAAAGCCAAATCATCCTCTCTTGGCGATATTCAGTTGACGTATTCGAGCCCAACAGATAGTAGTCCCCCATTCAAGTTTTTACAATTTATGAACACTAAACTGGCATCTAAATCAGACAATAATATTTGCTAGCTTGCACCATTAGGAAAATATGGTATAATTGAAGCTCAAATATTTCCTAACAAAGTTCCCAAAGCAGCAATACTTGTAACTAACTCATTTCAAACATTACTTCAACACATCTTGGGACAACTTATTTGCTAGAATGTTCCATGTAACTAACTCTAGATGTCATTGCTTCGAGAATTTGGCAACAATACTTGGAAGCATCACAAGACAATGCAGAGACATTAGTTGGGAGCACTAGCATTTTCGTGTTGACATCTCGCGACATTAGTAGAAACATTGATCTATTGTTGTCATTGAAACTCTCAACATTAACCGAAAACATCACGAAGCATTGTGGGGACAAAATATGAACTCTTTAACAGTGAAAAAAATACTTAAACTCACCTTATTTCGAAATAAAGCTAAACAAAATAAAATGTTATGAAAATGTATAATTACATGCATGAAATGCCAAAAGTTACTCTTTTTAGGAAGTTATCAACAACTTATCAAAAAAACTGATTACAGATAAAATATAAGCTAATGTGACATTGCTTAACACTCTCCCTATTTCATCTACTTTGAACAGCTTTGTATTTCTCCTAATGATTGTATCCGAAATTTTCCTCAAAACATAGTAAAATATGAATTTGACAAAAGCTTTGTTAGCCCATTTTTATTCTGGTGTTGAGTTGGTACATAGTTCATCTGAAGACTTCTGTTAGCATTTTTTTCTCGTACAAAATAAATGTCAAGATCAACGTGTTTAAAGCGTGCATGATATACTAGATTTTCAGTTACTGCAGTGAAACTTGTGTTGTCACTCCGTATGAATGGTGCATCACCTTGTTAGATACCCAATTTTGTCAACAAACACATTAAGCTAGGCTATTTCAGTTGTTGCATCTACTATGCTACTGTACTTAGCCTTTTTTGTTGCTCGAGACACAAACTTTTGCTTCTCTAAACTCCAAGAAAATAGACTTATCATATACACACAATATTTTGATATTGATCTTCTACCATCAATGTTACTCCCTAGTTTTAGCATTTGCAAAAGCAACAAGACTTTAGTGTCTCTCTGTAGGTGTACAAACTAGATCATGACTCAAAGTACTATTAATATACCTCAATATCCTTTTAACAACATTAAGGTGTTCTTCATAGGGTATATTAGACATGTTCTTTCTTAACTTATGTTGTAATGTATGCTTGTGGTGGTGTGAGCCTTAGTTGAGTTCTTTTGGACCCACACTCATTTTTCCAATAACAGAAGAAGAAATAAAGGCTAACAACTGATGAGAATGGGTGAAAGTGAGCTATCCAAAAAGTCTAAGTGGTACTAAGTGAATACAATTGTTTCATATTTCATATTGGTAATATGGGTACCCAAAATTCTTAAAATAACTAGTCGAGTGCCTAAAAAGCAAGTATGTATGCATAATTGGACTTATGATTCTCAAAGTATTCTCAAATGTTAATTTGATGTTGTGAAATATGATTATGATGTGTCTTGACATGTTTGTGATTATTCAAGTGTGTTTAATATGTTTATTGGTTTTAGGAATGATTAAATGTATGATCAATAGCTCAAAAATGCATGTTCAAGTTGTTTTCTGTAATTTTCTAAAAAAAATGATCGATCTTTTTTTTCAAAAACGTAGATCCCATTCTGAAAGGATCAATCACTCGAGTTTTTAAACATTCTAAAGAGTTTTGAAATGTCATTTTAAGTCCATTTAAGCTAAATACTAGTTAAACTTTGCTACCTTTACAAATTAGTTCAAGAATTCAAAAATGCATTTGAGGTTTCATTTAACTCAAATTACTGTAATTTTTATAGTAAGTGTTGCGCGTAATAAGTGCTACGCAATTGTGCAAGTATACACGTCGCATGTTATAGTATAAAAGATATCGTCTCCACAGGGATTGGTGCCACTTCAAGAATCTAATCTCTTGCACTGTAAAAAGTAAAAACACAAATAGAAGATTATAGAAGTTTAGCTAACAACTAAACTAGAAAGCAATAAAGTAAAAGAGGATGTAATTAAATGAGAGAATAGGCCAGGTTATAGTGAGTTGAGGTGTGATACCCGATTGGATCGCCTTGGTAAAAGAGTACAAGGGCAACTCAGTTGCCGTGGCAACTTGCACAACGGGGTTGCCTTGGCAACTAACCGATGGTTGCCTGGGCGACTAGTTGGGAAACTACTTGGGCGTCTGGGCAGCAACCTTCAAGGTTCGACAGAGCGTTCTTCAATGGTATCTTCTTATCCCTAAGTCGAAACTCTAGCTACTTGTGCATGCCTTGATAATACATCCCTGCGTGAATCAAGGGTGAACAACAACCAATCTTGCACTTTTCTTAGCCGTTGAAATCCTTAACTTATTCCTAAGCCGGATTAATCTTCACCATCAATAGATTGAATAAAGATCATATTCATTCGTTTCTTGAATCTAACTCTCCCGATATTAGATAAATAGATGAAGTTACGAGATCCTCTCCCAATTCACTCGCAAACAAGAATAAGAACCAAGAATGAATAAACCTTGAATAGAAAAGTGCAAACTCTTATTACCTAAACAAAATCCAATTCTTTCTCACAACCACAAAACACAATAACCTTAGCCAAATAGATTTAGTTCATGGCTAGGTTCCAAAGAAACACAAGATAAAGAATTCCTAGCATGAACCTAATTGAACAAGAAAGAAAAAAGATGAAGAATGGACGAAGCCTTCTTGTCGAGATCTCCCCTTGAAGTTTGTCAAAAATTCTCTCTTCTCCCCCTTCTTTGGAGTTTGTCGAAATTTCCCTCCCTTCTTCCCCATCTGGAGTTGACGGCTTGGTGATCTATTTATAGGGCTAGGTCAAAGTCCTTCTTTGAGGAGGAAGTTAAGTTGGAATTAAATTATCTTTAAAGAATATAATTCTTTATTATATTTATATTCCTTCTAGAACTTCTCCTATCTTTTTGGAATTTAATTCTTCTTTAACCTCTTCATGGAAATCAAACTCCTTTGGGATTTAGCTTTGCTCCACGTTATCTTGGGCTTGTCTAGTCATCAATTTCGACTACCATATCACCTTATTCTTTGTTGACAATTACCCTGGCAACTGGCTCGGTGTCTCCTTCATGCATTGCCCTGGCAACTAGCTCAGTATCTCCTTCATGCATTGCCCTGGCAACTAGCTCGGCATCTCCTTCATGCATTACCCTGGCAACTAGCTCTAGCCTTGCTTTGGCAAGTGATTCTGCACAAACACACAAAACACACCAAAGCAGCATCTTTTCCCACAAAACAACCAAGTTATGCAATCAAGCTCAACGATGGAAGGAAACATGGATTAATGCATGAATGACTAATTATGTAACTAATATGAGCCTAAGTCTAACAATAATATGAGTAAAAAGGGTAAGAAAATAGTACTTTTGAACACTTATCACACCCCCAAACTCAAACTATTGCTTGTCCTCAAGCAATGCAAACTAATAATTACCTGCCAAGACTTTAATTTTCACAAACTTAGCTTTGAACTTGATTTCAATTCTCAGAACCGGGGCACAAAGTATGATTGGCTTTTCATTTTTCAAAAAACTTAGGAGTTACTCGGAATCAAACTATAATGCTTGTGAGTGTGTGCGGAGTTGTGTGCAGGTTGATTTTTCGGATTCTATGCAAACAAGAGGTTTTCAAATTACTTCATTGGGTTCTTTTAACATGTTTTAACTAGAGCCAGTTTCGGGGCACCTCTAGTGTTTTGTTTTTAGTTTTCTTAAGTTAATTAATTTATTCGACTAGAGCCGAATTCGGGCACCTCTAGCGATAAATTTTTAGCACATACTAGAGCCAGTTTCTGGCACCTCTAGCGATCAATTTTTTAGCACATGCTAGAGCCAATTTCGGGCACCTCTAGCATTCATCCAATTTTTATTCTAATCCCCCAATTTTTTAACTATCAACCTAAGTTCACTAGAATTCCTTAAATCAATCAAACCACAACAGTGTTTCATCGAAATTTAGCATCATAGTAAAATTCTAAGTGTTTCCATGGTTATCCTAGAATAAAAGTTCTATCAATTAAGTGCATTGGCAAAGTCATCATCGGATACTCATCAAATCTAGGCAATTCTTGTTCCAACTAAAGGCATGGAAAACAATTTATGTATCCTAAATGTAATACTTAAGATGAATGTAACTAAACATGGTAACTAACTAATAACAATCCCCCCCAAACTCGAGTGAGGCATTGTCCTCAATGCATGCTTTAAAGAGAAATAAAATGCAAACGAGGACTAACTCAGAGAGTTCATCGTCGTGGATGATTAGTTTCCTTTTGGTCAGTGTCTTGATTCTCTTGCTTGAACGCGATGGTTGTTTCCTTGTTGCCGATGGTGGAATCGATTCTCGTACGGGGTTGTCCTCATCGTCCTCTTCATCAATGTCTTTGGCTTTTCTCTTGGAGGATTCAATTGGTGCGGTATTTGTTGGTGCAATGGAGGACTCATCCGAATCTGAAAAATTAGACAATGATTTCGTACGAGTTGATTCGGGCTTAGGTGCTTTACCTTTGGCGTTTGTAGTGGTTGCCAGGACGTCTTTAGCTTTGGTTGTCGTGGCATCTTCAGGGTTGGTTGCCGGGGCATCCTCTGTTGCAGTTGCTGTGGCAAGTAGTCGGTAGTGAATTTCCTTAGCATGGTGGTTGTGAGTCTTGTTGTGGAAAAGAAAACAAAAAAACAAGGAAACTAAAGATAATGAAGAAAAATAAAATATCTCCTAAAAATAAAAATGGAAATAAAAAGAAAAAGAAAATATTGAATGGAGAGCATGCTCATGCATCTCCTAAAGTGACCACTTATTTGTTACGTTCCACATGGGCACCGTTGTAGTGCTTCAATCTTTGTCCATTAACTTTGAATTCATGTTCGTCAGTGATGGACTTGATTATCACGGCACCATGGGAGAATGGTTTGACAACTTCGAATGGTCCCGACCATCTTGATTTCAGCTTTCCCGGGAAAAGTTTTAGCCGAGAATTGAATAAGAGAACTAGTTGCCCTGGCGTGAATTACCGCGACAATAGTTTCTTGTTATGCCATTGCTTTGTTTTCTCCTTGTAGATTCGTACATTGTTATAGGCGAGTGCACGGAATTCTTCTATCTCGTTGAGGTCCAACAAACGCTTTTGTCCGACACTTTCCCAATTCATATTCACGGTCTTGATTGCCCAATATGCCTTGTGTTCGATTTCCACCGGTAGATGGCATGTTTTTCCATAGACAAGTCGGAAGGGGGACATACCTAAGGGTGTTTTGAATGCAGTGCGATATGCCCAAAGCGCGTCATCTAGTCTTAATGACCAATCCTTCCTAGAGGGATTTACAACTTTCTCGAGTATACCCTTCAATTCCCGGATGGAAATTTTTGCTTGCCCATTGGTTTGTGGGTGATATGCCGTGGCAATCTTGTGTGATACGCCGAAGCGTTGCAACATCTTGGCAATAAGTCTGTTGTCAAAATGCTTGCCTTCATCACTGATAATTGCTCTCGGCATCCCAAACCGTGTAAATATGTTTTTCTACAAGAATCATTGCACGGTCTTGGAAATGCTACCTCAACCCATTTAGAAACGTAGTCGACGGCAAGTAGAATGTAGAGGTTACCAAATCAAGATGGGAAAGGTCCCATAAAATTGATCCCCCATACATCAAACAATTCCACCTCGATGATGTTTTGGAGCGGCATCTCATGTCGTCTAGATATATTGCCCGTCTTCTGACAAAGATCACATTGCTTGTAAAAGTCTTGGGCATCTTTGTACAATGTTGGCCAATACAAACAGGATTGCAAAACTTTGGCCGCGGTACGAGTTCCTCCAAAATGTCCTCCATAGGGTGAAAATAGCATTGCCGGAGTATATTCTGCTGCTCCTCTTCAGGGACACATCGGTGTATAACCTGATCTGCACATTGTTTAAACAAAAGAGGCTCGTCCCAAAAGTAATGCTTCGCATCATGGCAGAACCGCTTCTTCCCTTGGTGAGTAAGACCATAAGGTAAAATACCACAAACAAGGAAATTAACTAAATCCGCGTACCAGGGTATTGCCGAGGCATGTGCTGCCGTGGCGACTGCTTCCAAAATTTCCGAGGCGTGTGCGTCTAGGGTTGTCGAGGCGTGCGTATCAAGGGCTGTTGAGGCGTCTAGGGTTGCTGAGGCATGCGCATCCATGGTTGCCGAGGCGTGCGCGTCAAGGGCTGCCGAGGCGTCGAGGGTTGCCGAGGCATACGCATCCATACTTTCCGAGGCGTGCGCATCATTGGTTGTCGCGGTGTCGAGAGTTGCTGAGGTAACTAAAAGTTGCTCATCCGGGAATGCATCGCATATCTCTAGATCCGCGTCCTCCTGCCTATTGCGTTCTAAATGTGATAAGTGATCGGCCACTTGATTTTCTATTTCTTTCCTGTCCTTAATTTCAATATCAAATTCCTGTAAAAGTAATATCCAACGAATCAAACGAGGTTTGGCATTCTTTTTAGCAAATAGATATTTGATTGCCAAATGTTCCGTATGAACAATTACCTTTGTACCAATCAAATAGGATCGAAACTTGTCAAATGCGAAAACTGCAGCTAGTAACTCTTTCTCCGTTGTTGTGTAATTCACTTGAGCACTATTAAGAGTTTTACTAGCGTAGTATATCACATGAAAGGCCTTACCTGTGCGTTGGCCTAGGACTGCTCCTACCGCAAAATCACTTGCATCACACATGAGCTCAAAAGGTAGCGTCCAATCTGGTGGAACGACAATGGTTGCCGAGGCAAACTTTTCCTTTAGGGTTTCGAATGCTTGGGCGCAAGAATCATCAAAATCGAAGACTTTATTCTATTCAAGCAAATTGCACAAGGGTTTAGTGATTTTAGAAAAATTATGAATGAACCTCCTGTAAAAACCTAAATGTCCAAGAAAGCTTCGAATTCCTTTAACCGAACTTGGTGGGGGTAATCTCTCGATCACGTCCACCTTGGCTTTGTCTACTTCAATTCCCTTAGATGAAATCTTGTGTCCGAGCACTATTCCTTCATCTACCATAAAATGGCACTTCTCCCAATTGAGGACTAAATCAGTTTCTTCACATCTTGCCAACACTTTCTCTAAATTGCTGAGGCAACTGTCGAAGTCATTACCAAAAACGGAAAAATCATCCATGAAGATCTCAAGGAAGTCTTCGACCATATCTGAAAAGAGTGCCATCATGCATCTTTGGAAGGTTACCGAGGCATTACACAGTTCAAACTGCATCATTCGGAAAGCATAAGTACCGTATGGGCATGTGAAGGTTGTCTTTTCTTGATCTTCTGGTGCTATGGCAATTTGATTGTAACCTGAATAACCATCAAGAAAATAGTAAAAGGATTTACCTGCAAGACGGTCAAGCATTTGATCAATAAAGGGTAATAGGAAGTGATCTTTCCTAGTGGCTTTGTTTAGCTTTCGATAATCCATACAAACCCTCCAATCGGTCACAATCCTGGTTGGAATGAGTTTATTGTTTTCATTACTTACCACTGTTATACCTCCCTTTTTCGGTATACATTGTACTAGACTTACCCATGCACTATCAGAGACAGGATATATAATGTCGGCGTCAAGCCACTTGATGATTTCTTTCATTACAACCCTTTTCATGGCATGATACAGTCTTCTTTGGGCCTCAATCGAAGGTTTGTGATCATCTTCCAACAAAATCTTGTGCATGCACACGGTCGGGCTAATTCCCTTTAAGTCGACAATTGTCCACCCTATTGCCTTCTTGTGTAGCATCAACATTTTGATCAGCTTATTTTCCTGCTCAGGCTGTAACTTAGAAGAAATAATTACAGGCAATGTATTGTCGGCTCCTAAGTAATCATATTTTAGTTGCTCTGGCAACTGTTTCAACTCAATAATCGGTGGTTGTTCAATAGAGGGCTTTTCGAGTTTACCTACCTTACCTGAGTAATCCAGTGGTTCAAAGTATGTACCTGGTCGATTAACTAACCAATTTGCCTCTTCTTGTTGTTCCTCATCGATCGGTTCTTCATACTCCTCAGGTTCCTCTTGATCGGCATTGTAGTTGCCGAGGTAACTAAATTCCTCATCGAAGTTAAACTCTGTCGTGGCATGAAGAAGTTGGCATTCTTCTAGATCATCGGCATGCCTTAGTGTTTGGAACACATTTAGTTTAACTTGCTGGTCATTCACCCTCATTGTGAGTTCTCCCTTTTCAACATCGATCAAGGTTCTCCCCGTTGCTAGGAATGGTCTCCCGAGAATGATAGGTGCATGCTCATCTGCTTCACAATCCAAAACAATAAAGTCACCGGGAAAAATAAATTTATCAACTTTTACCAGTATGTCTTCGATTTTTCCCTTTGGATGCACATAGGATCTGTCGGCTAGCTGTAGCATAACTGTTGTAGTAGGTCTTGCCTTCCCGATTCCTAGTTTCTGGAAAACTGATTTAGGTATCAAGTTTATGCTAGCCCCAAGGATGCATAATGTTTTCCCGACATAGTGGTTTCCAATGAAACAGGGTATTATGAAACTTTCGAGATCCTTCAACTTGGGTGGCATACGATTGTGCAATATGGCCATGCTTCCCTCTGTTGCGGTAATTGTTTCAAACTCTCCTAGCCTTGTTCTCTTGGACACAATGGCTTTAAGAAACTTGGCATAGTTCAGCATTTGTTCAATTGCTTCCACCAATGGCAAGTTGATGTGGACTTGCTTTAGGATATCAAAGAACTTCTTGAATTGATATTCTTACTTTTGTCACTTCAACCTTTGTGGGAATGGTGGTGGAAGTTGGATATCTTCGATCCTTTCATTGGTCTGGAACCTGATTGATGGCATTGCCGGGGCAACTGGAGTTGCTGAGGCATTGTCAACTAGGGTTGCCATGGCATGCCTATCGTTGGTTGCCGAGGCATGCTTATCGCTGGTTACCGCGGTAATTCTTGGTTCAGCATCTGAGGTTTTGCCACTGAGTTCGTCTTGATATTTTTGTGGAGTTTTGTTTGATGAGCGAGCTTGAGCCTCTTTAAGTTGTTGGCCACTTCTAGTGGTGATCGCCTTACATTGCTCATGGCCAGTTCCTCTTGCGACTTTAGTATCGCTAAGTAAACCTCCTTGCGGACTAGTATCCAGGTTTTGAGCAAATTGTCCGACTTGATTTTCCAATGATTTGATTGTCGCCTCTTGGTTTTGCAATCTCATCTCGGTCCTGTTAATAAAAGCATCAGTTCTTTTTATGAAGTTACTATTCTCAGCCATATAAGATTTAGTTTTCAACATAAGAGCATTGAGAGAATTTCCAAAGAACTAGATGTTGTCAGTTGTTGCTGCGGCAACTATTGCCATGGCATATTCTGCTGGAATCCCGATGCTTGTGCATTATGATTGTTATGGTTTAGAGCATTGTTGGGATTACTCCATGAAAAATTCGGGTGCTTCTTCCAAGCTGGATTATATGTATTGGACATCACATTGTTGTTCCGGTTGTAATTCCCAACATAGAAGCTGGATTCTGGATTCTGCATACATTCAGAAGAATCATGGTTACCACCACATAACTCACAAAAGGAATCCATTACCTTGAACTCATGTGTGTTGTTTGGGTTCTGCATGTTCTGGACCATCTTGGTTAAAGTGGCCAATTGTGCCGAAATTGAGTCTGATGATCCTAGTTCATGTATTGTGGCTTGGCGTCTAACTCCTCCTCTTCTAGTAGAGGGGAATCGATAATCATTCTTGGCAAGCCTGTTTAGAATTTGCATTGCTTCCTTCGGTGACTTATCTAGGAGTATGCCGTTTGCCGAGGCGTCTAGCATCATCCTTGTTGGTGTATTCACGGCATTGTAAAACATTATTACTTGTGTCCACACTGGGAATCCGTATAGGGGGCATTTGTGTAGAAGTTCTCTATATCGCTCCCAAGCCTCATACGTTGATTCATCATCTGCCAGCCGAAAAGAAGTAATGTCATTACGAAGCTTATCAGTCAAATTTGTAGGATTAAACCAAGCAAGGAAATCACGACAAAGATTGGTCCAAGATCCTATTGATCCGGCAGGAATGCTATTCAACCATGCTTTCGCCCTATCCCTCAGTGAATAGGGGAATAATCTTAATTGTAAAACATCGAGGGTGACTCCGTGTATTTTGAACGAGTTGCAAATCTCGAGGAAAGATTTAAGATGTTATGCATCTTTAGTTGTTGAGCCGCCAAATTGACCAATTGTGTTGATCATATTAAACATCACCGGTTTCAACTCAATGTGGTCGGCTTCAATTTCAGGTGCGACAACTCCTGGATTAAATCCATCAAAATCTTCTTCAAGATAGTCTCGAATAGTTCTGTTTCGTGCAAGAATCACTCCTCCTCCTGCTGGAACATCTTTATTCATATTGCCGTCTTGATTAGCCATTGCTACTCTTAACCTTCGTCTAAGTCTTTGTAAGGTTCATTCGATTTCTGGATCAAAGGGATATTCTAGTGTAATCGGTCTCACCCTGGTCATATACCAATGCAAAACCAAAGTTTGTTAGCCCTTTGAATCATAAACAAGAAAAATAAAAAGAAAGTGCAAGAAAATAAAAACAAAGTCGCTATTGCCAATACCCGGCAACGGCGCCAAAAACTTGTTGCGCGTAATAAGTGCTACGCAATTGTGCAAGTATACACGTCGCAAGTTATAGTATAAAAGCTATCGTCTCCACAGGGATTGGTGCCACTTCAAGAATCTAATCTCTTGCACTGTAAAAAGTAAAAACACAAATAGAAGATTATAGGAGTTTAACTAACAACTAAACTAGAAAGCAATAAAGTAAAAGAGGATGTAATTAAATGAGAGAATAGGCCAGGTTATCGTGAGTTGAGGTGTGATAGCCGATTGGATCGTCTTGGTAAAAGAGTGCAAGGGCAACTCAGTTGTCGTGGCAACTTGCACAACGGAGTTGCCTTGGCAACTAATCGATGGTTGCCTGGGCAACTAGTTGGGCAACTACTTGGGCGTCTGGGCAGCAACCTTCAAGGTTCAGCAGAGTGTTCTTCAATGGTTTCTTCTTATCCCAAAGTCGAAACTCTAGCTACTTGTGCATGCCTTGATAATACATCCCTGCGTGAATCAAGGGTGAACAACAATCAATCTTGCGCTCTTCTTAGCCGTTGAAATCCTTAACTTATTCCTAAGCTAGATTAATCTTCACCATCAATAGATTGAATAAAGATCATATTCATTTGTTTCTTGAATCTAACTCTTCCGATATTAGATAAATATATGAAGTTACGAGATCCTCTCCCAATTCACTCGCAAACAAGAATAAGAACCAAGAATGAATAAACCTTGAATAGAAAAGTGCAAACTCTTATTACCTAAACAAAATCCAATTGTTTCTCACAACCACAAAACACAATAACCTTAGCCAAATATATTTAGTTCATGGCTAGGTTCCAAAGAAACACAAGATAAATAAGTCCTAGCATGAACCTAATTGAACAAGAAAGAAAAAATATGAAGAATGGATGAAGCCTTCTTGTCGAGATCCCCCCTTGAAGTTTGTCGAAAATTCTCTCTTCTCTCCCTTCTTTGGAGTTTGTCAAAATTTCCCTCCCTTCTTCCCCCTCTGGAGTTGATGGCTTGGTGATCTATTTATAGGGCTAGGTCAAAGTCCTTCTTTGAGAAGGAAGTTAAGTTGGAATTAAATTATCTTTAAAGAATATAATTCTTTATTATATTTATATTCCTTCTAGAACTTCTCCTATCTTCTTGGAATTTAATTCTTCTTTAACCTTTTCATGGAAATCAAACTCCTTTGGGATTTAGCTTTGCTCCACGTCATCTTGGGCTTGTCTAGTCATCAATTTCGACTACCATATCACCTTATTCTTTGTCGACAATTGCCCTGGCAACTGGCTCGGCGTCTCCTTCATACATTTCCCTAGCAACTAGCTCGGCATCTCCTTCATGCATTGCCCTGGCAACTAGCTCGGCATCTTCTTCATGCATTGCCCCTGGCAACTAGCTCTAGCCTTGCTTTGGCAAGTGATTCTGCACATACACACAAAACACACCAAAGCAGCATCTTTTCCCACAAAAACAACCAAGTTATCCAATCAAGCTCAACGATGGAAGGAAACATGGATTAATGCATGAATGACTAATTATGTAACTAATATGAGCCTAAGTCTAACAATAATATGAGTAAAAAGGGTAAAAAAATAGTACTTTTGAACACTTATCAGTAAGCTTGTTGTTGAGCTCGAATATGTCAACCGAAATAGCCAAAATGGGTGAATTAGATTTTTGAAGTGGTGGATGAAAAACAAAGAAATAAAAATTTTGGACACAATGATTTATAGTGGTTCGAGTTCTCAATTAAATCTACCTCCACTACCTTAGCTTCCCCACTGAGGATTTTCCATAAATTCACTAAATTTGTCTTTCCTTTTAGGCCAAAGGATATCACCTTACAAATCCCTCAAAGATTATACCCCAAAGCTTTGAGACACTCTCTTCCAAAGAGAAAATACAAATTAGCAAACAAAGAAAATCTCTCTAGGCAAATATGTTCACAAATTAAGCACTCACCCAAAACCTAAACACTTGAGTAAATTTAACAATTGAGCTCACTAGTGCTTTCTACAAGGAATTAAAAATTTAAGAACTAAAATAATTTCTCTATAGTTTCTTGATGTTCTATGGATGCTTGATGGTGTCTTTTAAACCCTCTAATACGCTTGTAGCCGTTTATGACCGTTGGGGTTGGTTTGGAGATGTTTGAGGGTGTTTTTCAGCCATAAATGAACTTTTGTCCAGTGGGTATCGGTACTCAAAATTTGGGTATCGGTACCTGCTTAAATGGGAAAGAGACATTGTAAAAATATAAAGGGTATCAATACCTAAAGTTGGTATTAGTACTCAGTGTATATGTACTCGAAAGTGGGTATCAATACCTATAATAAATTCAAACAAAAACTAGCCAGTGAAGGCTCTACGTAACAATACTCAAGGGCTGAGTAACAGTACGAGGCTTTGGGTACCAGTACTTGAATGAGTGTACCAGTATCAAAACTCCATACTAAAATTTTGGAAAAACATTATGTATCGGTACTTGACATGTCGTACTAGTAAGGGTTGTTGGGTATCGATACTGAGGTTGGGGTATAGGTACTCAAGGCAAATTTTTGACACTTGGACAATTTTGAAAGCATTTGTTCAAGTAAAAAACATTTCAAAAGCCTTTCAAACATACTTTTCAAGTTAAATGGACTTAAAATTATTTTTGTAAAATTGTTTAAGTCCAAAAACATTTTTTTAATCTTGTTATATCAAAATCAAATATCTCAACATTTATATTAACTCCAATTTCATTCTAAAACTAAAATTTTGAAGTTTTAGTTAAGTACTAAAACTTATTATATTTTATGATTTAGTCCCTTGAAATCAATGTATGTGAAATGAAAATTTTACCCTCGGTATTTTTACGTGTTTTTAAAAAAATTGTGTGAAATGAAAATTTTGTCCTTAGTACTTTTCTTGGCAGAAAAAAACATGTTACAAGTTCTGTTGCTCATATGTAAGATTATTTTATTTTTCTTGTATGCTTGTAACGCCCCGATTTTTGGCATAGGTATTTTCTAGGTTGATTAGACTGTCCGGTGGACCGGATTAGAGGATTCGAGTCAGTTTCGAGATTAATTTGAAATAAATATTTTGAGTGAGATAAAAATATGGAAAATATTCTAAAATCATTATTTAATATATAGATGATTTTGGTAAAATCAATTTTGGAAAATTGAATTTCAAAATTTGACATTTTGGGCTAGTGTCCAAAATGTAAAGATTAAAAAATATTTTTAGTGACTGTTTTGCAAAAGGGTCAAAACTTAGAATCTTTAAGGAGCTATTTGGCCAAAATCTAATATCAGACTTTTCTCCTTAATTGGCTATTTTAAAAAGGTTTTAAATGGGGTATAAATAGGCTTGGAGAATTAATTTTATAATTAATTTCTAAAAATAATTTTACGTAACTAACTTTTCTCAAAAAGTTTTTCTCTCAAATTCTTTCCAGACAAACACACTTTTCTTCTTCAAAATCCTCGGTTAACTTCTTGATTCTTCAATCTTTTGATTTCAAATGAGTTTCCCATGATTTCCTATCAAAACCTAATTGTTTTAATCTTGTTTTCTCATGTAAATCAATCTAATTATGGGAAAAGTCGGCATTAGAGGTGAGCTTCGTTCTTCTCTTCTAATGAATGGTTCTCCACTTAAATTCCCAAGTTATTGATCCTTTATAAATATTTTCTAATGAGTTTTAATAATTTAATTATGGAAAATTGGTTAAATCAAGGTTTAATTGATGAGATTGATTGATTTTCGTATTGGATCTATTTTGTTGTGTTCTTAATTGGATTCGAACATGATTTGATGTTTTATAATGTTAATAAGTTGATTTTAACATTGGAATCCCGAAACTAGGTCAATCTCTAATGTTCTAAGTTGTTAGTTATGAGTTTTTAGGAGTTGTGAATGTTTAATGAATGCTGGAGGTATAAGGATGATGTAAATGTATTTTTGGATGTTAATTGATGATAATTTTTGGATTAAACTATTAGGTTTTGGCTGGGTTAAGTTTGGAATGTGTTTGATGTTGTTTTCGGTTGTTGTAGAGGGAAATTGGTTAGGATTTGATGAGGATTTGTGTGAATTGATGTTGTTGGGCTGTTGAATGCATTTTGATGCATTGAATCCTCTTTTTTGTATGGTTCAAGAAAGGGAGGTTGATCCTCAAGCTTGAGGTGAGGTTTCAGAAGCCTTGGAGGCTTGGATTTGCATCGGCGATCAAAGTTTTGTGTAGTCGGTGAGTGAGAACGTGGTTTACAGCTTTTCAAAGGTTTGAAAGTTGTGTTTGGGAGTTTTGATTAAGCTTGAAATACCGGTCTAAGCTCGAAAGAAAGTAAAGGATGATTTGGTTTCTCACTGTTATATGCATGATTTGAGAATGGTTTAATGCTGGAAAATGGTTATATAATGATGATGCATTTGGAAGTAATGCATGTTTTGATCATGTTTTTTAACATTAATTTATGCATGGTTGAATGCATTGGATAAATGGTTTTGATTGATGTATATGAAAATAGTGAGTTAATGTTGATGGAATGAATTATATTGGCAAGTGATTTAGTTTAAAATTCTATCAGATATAGTTGGCCGGCCATAGGATTGATAGTACACTATAATAAGTCGCCTTGGATGTTGAGGGATTTATGTGTATCAAAAACTCTATCGAAGTACCGTAACGGTTGAGGGATTATACGGTACTAAAAACTCCCATTAGTGGATTATACATCAAGCTGATGAATGATATTGAGGGGTTTATGTGTACCGAAAACTCCACCACGAGTACCACAATGGTAGAAGGGTTTATGTGTACCGAAAACTCCCTTTGCTGGACTTTGGATGATTCTGGTTGAGATTGTATGAAGTGTTGAAAGGACTTCTGTTGAATCCGTGTATCCGATATATTATTTTGTAAAGTGGAATTTGGTTGATGATCACTTGTAAGCCAATATAATTGATGTTGTATCATGCGATAGATTTTGTTGTATAAGGTTGGTTTATACATATTTTACTCTTTAAGCCTTGCATTTGGTAGTTATGCATGGGAAAGCTTAAATTGAGTGTAGCAAATAGGATTTTGCTGTTAATCCATGATACATGTTGCATATTGTTTAAATGTGCATGCTTTGGAAATGTTAAGTGCATGGTTTTGTAAGGCATGATGATGTTGATAACCTTTTGAGAGATTTTTTAAAAGTGGTTTTCAAAGTGGATTGTTAAATGGTTTTAAATGCATTGATGGTGGTTTTTATAGCACTCCTCACTAAGCCTATTGTGTTTACGCTCTCTTTTTTCCATCAATGTAGAGAATTAAAAGGTTTGGAGGCAGCGAGTAAGCAAAGAGGAATCCAAGGACTTGATCTTCGAAAGTATGGTTTCAATTTAGACTTGTAGTAATAAAGGCAGTGTGGTTAATTGTCATTTGGGAGGGTTTTTTGTTAAAACTCCCTATTTGTGCAAGTTTTAAATGTTGTTTCGGATTGGTTTAAGGCTTAAAATGCTTGATGTGTTCTTGGATTTATGTTTTGGATGTTGAGTAGGAAGCATGCATATAGATATTGTGGATTTTTTACCTATGCTTGTTTGATCTATTGTAAATGCTTGAATGATTGCATAAAGCATGTATCTGATGTTTAGGAAAGGTTTGGTAATGTTTAGAGTGAGCCAAAGTGTCATATGTTGGACCTAGAGGTCATTACAGGCCTTTGAGTTGCGGTACGGGTCTCCTAGTTTCGGTACGCGAGGTCTGAGAAGGCTCAGAACATCGAAAATTTAAAAAGGGTATCGGTACGACTAGACACCATATCGGTACACATAGAGGAAAATATACACTGGTTTTGGTACAGGGCTCCCATATCGATACACTCTTTAGCTACTGGAATCTGGTTTTTGAAAATTATCCTTAAAAGATAGGTACGGGGTAGAACCGTATCAATATGGGTTTGCTCGATACACCGTATCAATACGGGGTTCTCAATATCGGTAAGCAAAGCTGTTATGTTATTTGAACCATATCAATATGGTTTTTTTCGTATTGGTACGCAATGTATCTTTTTAGGTTTCGGTCTGCTAAAGTTTGAAACTGTGCATTTTTGTCCCTGAATGTTATGCATATAATTAAATGAGTTCGGATGATTTTTTTAAGATGGAATTTGAAATGTGAGAATGGAATTTGATTAATGAAGTAATGGTAACTTGGAATTCAATGAAGTCCTTGTAATTTGTAAAAATTATGTTTTGGTCTCTAAAGTGCATGTTTGAGCAATTGAGCCACGCTTTTCAATCTGATCGCAATGTTGATGTATCCGCTGATGCATGTTCACCTTAGGATATAAATTAATGCTTTTAGACAAGATAAAAAGAAAAAAATAGACCTGGTTTAGGTTATTAGTTCGAATTTGGTTCGGCAAACCTAATGTAGCCCTTTTAGCTAGAGAGGGTTAAGGGGGTTACATTTGTTTGTATCAAAGTCAGGTTTACGAAAAATTAGAATGTTGTTAGTGATTTTTCATTGTTGTTTGCTATGCACGGTGATTATTTATATGTAGGATGAATGCTATATGTTGTGTTGGGGTATTTTTGGGGACACATTGCCTTATTACTACAATTATAAAATGATTTTGGTATGAATTGGAAGTCTTGGATCCTTTCTTGAAGCTGGCCTGATTGTTTTTGTTTTGGTGTAATTATCATGCCTTAGATATATTTTTATATGATGCCACCGAGGATAGAATTACGATCGAGCATGGGTGCTATTGTCGGAGGGCAAGGAGTTGAGGGTGAGATAGTACATCCTGAGGGGTTGCCACCTCCTCCACTTAATCCACCTGAGGGAGTGGAGAAAGTACAACATGCACGACCTGGTTCAGTGTATGGTGATATGACGCTTTTGGTACCCGATGGCTGGGGTACATGTACCTGTACCGGTATTAGTTGTCACTGCTGATTCGGGGTTGATGTTAGAGTTTTTATGTAGTCTAAGAGGAGTTGAGTTCAGAGGTTTGGCACCCAATGAGTGGTTTGCCAATATGGATCAG
Source organism: Hibiscus mutabilis (assembly GCA_019671005.1). Lineage (NCBI taxonomy): Eukaryota > Viridiplantae > Streptophyta > Magnoliopsida > Malvales > Malvaceae > Hibiscus > Hibiscus mutabilis. The sequence goes on from CM033749.1 coordinate 29,098,971, forward strand.
ATTTTGGATCATATGGGGTGCAATGATATTCATAAGTTGGGATGTGTAGCGTCCCTATTGTAGGGTGGTGCATATAGTTGGTGGACTATCGTGATCACGAGTATGAAACCCGCTGATGTGACATAAGATTTCTTTCAAGCTGCCTTCAGAAGGCAGTATTTGGGAGTTAGAAGCTTGGATGAGAAGAAAGTTGAGTTCATAGCCTTGGTACAGGGCAGTATTTGAGTACGAGGTACAATTTGTAAGGCTGAGTTAGTATATGTCTGAGTTGATACCGGATGAGAGGCATCGCTATGACCGATTCTATTACAGATTGGTATATGATGTTAAGACATACATGTTGGCCACTGACTATAAGAATTTTGATGTATTAGTCACACGAGCGAAGGATATCGAGCATAGTCCGGGTTTATCTTTTATCTTGGGAGGTTCTGGCTCTAAGAAGAGAGCTACACATTTTGGTTCTAGTGGTGGTCAGTCTAAGAGACATCATAATAGGAGGTATCGCCTTGAGCAGAGATGGGGTAGAAGTAATATTGGGCATAGGCCGCAGGGCCAAAGCACCCAAGATAGAGCATTGTATAATACCTGTTTGGTATGTGGATTGCGAGATAACATGAGGCGAGATTGTCCATGTATGGCCAGGGAGGGACAGGCTCCTTCGGCTATTTTTGCTAATTCTAGTTAGAGCTGTGGTTCTGGGGATCATATGAGATGTGATTGTCTGTTGCTGGCTAGAGGTAGGCAGGCACTTGCACCTATTGTTACACCACAAAGAGGTCGTCAGCGCGATTGAGGTAATTTGCAATGAAAGAATAAAGAACAAATGACTGTTGCGCATACAGTGGAAGTTTAACCTGAGGGTAGTAGACTTGCGAGGATCTATGTGCATCGCGAGAAGAGGAATGACACTGATGTGATAGCAGGTACTTTTACCTTAGAGTCTATGTTATTACTTTCTCTGATAGATTCTGGTTCTACTCATTCATATATTTTGTATGAGCATGCGCATTTGCTTGATATACCTGTTGAAATGTTAAATATGGGTATGCAAGTAACAAGTTTTTTTTGGAGAGACGGTTGTTACGAGGAGGTTGTATAGGAGATGTCTTTTGATGGTTCAAGGTCACATGTTTGCGGATGAGTTGATGGAGCTGCCATTTCATGGCTTTGATGTGATATTGGGTATGGATTGGTTGACTGAGCATGGGGTTGTGGTCGAATTTGTAACCAAGCGAGTTTCGTTGAAACTTGCTGATAATTATGAAGTAGTGGTTGTGGGTGAGAATGTTAAGTTCTTATCCAATGTGGTTTCAGCTTTGGAAGCCAAGAAGTTGTTGGAGTGTGGGTGTCAAGCGTATTTGGCTTATATTATGAACCCAAATATGGAAGAAGTGCAAACTAAGGATATTTGTACCGTTTGTGATTTTCTGGGGGTGTTTCTAAAGGAGTTGCCTGGGTTACCGCCAGATAGAGAAGTGGAGTTTTGTATTGAGATGTATGTTGATACGACTCTAGTGTCAATTGCACCGTATCACATGGAACCGAATGAGTTAAAGGAGTTAAAAATACAACTTCAGGAGTTGTTGGGCTGTGGTTTCATTTGACTTAGTGTGAAACCGTAGGGTGCACCGGTGTTGTTTGTAAAGAAGAATGATGGCACTTTGAGGATGTACAATGATTATTGACAACTAAACAAGTTGACGACTAAGAATAAGTATCCTTTGCCGTGAATTGACGACTTATTTGATCAATTCTAGGGTGCTACAATTTTTTCTAAGATCGATTTGAGATCTGGATATTATTAGTTGAAGGTTAATGATAAAGATGTGCCGAAAACTGCTTTTCATATGAGGTACAAGCATTATGAGTTTTTAGTGATGACGTTGGGTTGACAAATACGCCTGCAGCATTCATGGACATGATGAATCGGGTGTTCCATGAATTCTTGGATTAGTTCGTATGAGTGTTAATTGATGATATTCTCGTGTACTCCCATACTGAGGAAGATCATGATCGACACTTGCGAATTGTGTTGCAAACATTGTTGGATAATCAACTTTATGCCAAGTTGAGCAAGTGTGAGTTTTGGATTAAAGAAGTGGTCTTTCTTGGTCATGTTGTTTCGGCGGAAGGTATTTAGATGGATCCAAAAAAGGTTGAAGCGGTTATAAATTAGAAGCAACCTAATTCGGTGATGGAGGTTTGTAGTTTCTTGGGGTTGGCAGATTATTTTCTTCGCTTTGTGGATGGGTTCTCAAGGGTTATTTTTCCGTTGACGAAGTTGTTACAAAAGGATGTGTGTTTCAAATAGACAGAGGCTAGACAACAAGCTATTGAGAAGTTTAAGGAAGCTTTGAAGTAGGCTCTAATCTTGATTCAACTTGAGTTAGGAAAATAGTTTGTGGTTTATAGCGACGCATCCTACGTTGGTTTAAGGTGTGTGTTGATGTAAGACGGGAGAGTTGTAGCTTATGCATCTAGGCAGTTAAAGGTGCATGAGCGTAATTATCCTACGCATGATTTAGAGCTTACCGTAGTGGTGTTTGCGTTGAAGATTTGGAGGCATTATCTTTATGGTGAAAAGTGTACCTTAGACAACGTAGATGGTTGGAGTTACTCAAGGATTATGATTTGATAATCAAGTATCATCTAGGCAAAGCGAATGTCGTGGTTGATGCTTTGAGTAAAAAAACGATTGTTGAGTTGAGGCCATATTTGTGAGGTTAAGTGTGATGCGTGATGGGGGTTTGTTGGCTGAGTTGCAAGTGAAGCCATCTTTGTCTCGATTGATTAAGGAAAAGCAACCTTATGATGAGGCGTTAGTACCGCATGTAAAAGATATCATGGATGGAAATCCTACAAATTTTCACTTTAATGGTGATGTGGTGCTATGTTTTAAAGATCGGATAGTGGTGCCTAGTGATGATGAACTGAGGCAAACTATTTTGACCGAGGCTCATGCTATTCCTTTTGCTATACATCCCGGTAGTACCAAGATGTATCGAGGTCTAAAGGAAGAATACTATTGGGTAGGTTTGAAAAAGGATGTGGCTGATTTTGTTGCTAGATGTATAGTGTCTCAATGTATTAAGGCTGAGCATCAGTTTTCTTATGGGTTGTTGAAACTGTTGAGGATTCCAGAGTGGAAATAGGAGAGGATCACCATAAATTTTGTTTCGGGGTTACCTTTGACACTGACTAAAAAAGATTCTATATGGGTGATTGTTGATCGATTTACGAAGTGTGCGCATTTTCTACCAGTAAATACGATGCATACCTTGGATAGGTTGGCGGATCTTTATGTTGCTAAAATTGTGAGGTTGCACGAGGTGCCCAAGTTGATTATTTCAGATAGGGATCCGTGGTTTACATCAAGGTTTTGAGAGTGTTTGCATCGAGCTTTGGGTACTCGCTACTTCGTATCATCCTCAGACGGATGGTCAGCCTGAGCGTGTGATTCAGTTTTTTGAGGATGTGTTGAGGTGTTGTATTATTGAGTTCCAAGGAAATTGGGAAAGACATTTTCCCTTGGTGGAGCTTGCAAAAAATAATAGTTATCAGAAAAGTATAAAGAAGGCACCGTATGAAGCCTTGTATGGTATGAAGTGTCGTACACCCTTGTTTTGGGCTGAGGCTGGCGAAAAGTATGTTTCCATGCCTGGTGTGTTGAAAGATACAGATGAAAGGGTGAAGCTTATTTGGGATCGTTTGAACGCGGATTTGAAGCGTAGGGAAGTTGAGTACGTGGTTGGTGATAAGGTTTTCTTGAAAGTCTCACCTTGGAAGAAGGTGTTGCGCTTTGGGCGCGAAAGAAACTTAAGTCTGAGGTTTATTGGACCATATAAGTGTTGGAACGTGTAGGCCCTATGGCTTACCGGTTGAGTTTGCCTCCTAAGTTGGAGAAGATTCATGATGTGTTTTATGTATCCATGTTGAGGAAGTATCGTTCGGATCTGCCGTATGTGATGCCAGTAGAAGATGTTGAGTTACGACTGAATTTTTCCTATAATGAGGAACCAGTGGATATCCTTGACTCTAGTAGTAAAGTTCTTCGTGGCAAGACAATTGAGCTTGTTAAGGTGTTGTGGCGACATCACAGTGTTGAGGAGGCCACGTGGGAGATTAAGTAAGACATGAAAGAACAATTTTCGCATCTGTTTCCATCAGGTAAATTTCAAGGACAAAATTTCTTAAGTGAGGGAGAGTTGTAACGCCCCAGTTTTGGGCCTAAGTATTTTCAAGGTTGATTAGACAGCTCGGTGGACCGGATTAGAGATTCAAGTCAGTTTCAGGATTAATTTGAAATAAATATTTTTGAGTGAGATAAAAATATGGAAAATATTCTAAAATTATTATTTAATATATAGATGATTTTGGTAAAATCAATTTTGGAAAATTGAATTTCAAAACTTGACATTTTGGGTTAGTGACCAAAATGAAAAGATTAAAAACTGTTTTTAGTGACTGTTTTGCAAAGGGTCAAAACTTAGAATATTTAAGGAGCTATTTGGACAAAATCTAATATCAGAATTTTCTCCATAATTGGCTATTTTAAAAAGGTTTTAAAGGGGTATAAATAGGCTTGGAAAATTAATTTTATAATTAATTTCTAAAAATAATTTTACGTAACTAACTTTTCTCTAAAAGATTTTCTCTCAAATTCTTTCCAGCCAAACACTCTTTTCTTCTTTAAAATCCTCAGGTAACTTCTTAATTCTTCAATCTTTTGATTTCAAATGAGTTTCCTATGATTTCCTATCAAACATTACTGTTTTAATCTTGTTTTCTCATGTAAATCAATCCAATTAAGGGAAAAGTCAGCATTAGAGGTGAGCTTCATTCTTCTCCTTTAATGAATGTTTCTTCATTGAAATTCCAAAGTTATTGATCCTTTATAAATGTTTTCTAATGAGTTTTAATGATTTAATTATGGAAAATTGGTTAAATCAAGGTTTAATTGATGAGATTGATTGATTTTCATATTGGATCTATTTTGTTGTGTTCTTGATTTGATTAGAACATGATTTTGATGTTTTAAAATATTAATAAGTTGATTTTAACATTGGAATCCCAAACTAGGTGAATCTCTAATTTTCTAGGTTGTTAATTATGAGTTTTTGAGGAGTTGTGGATGTTTAATGAATGCTAGAGGTATAAGGATGATGTAAATGTGTTTTTGGATGTTAATTGATGATAATTGTTGGATTAAACTATTAGGTTTTGGCTGGGTTGAGTTTGTAATGTGTTTGATGTTGTTTCGGTTATTGTGGAGGGAAATTGGTTAGGATTTGGTGAGGATTTGTGTGAATTGATTTTGCTGGGCTATTGAATGCATTTTGATGCATTGAATCCTCTGTTTTTGTATGGTTAAAGTAGGGGAGGTTGATCCTCAAGCTTGAGGCGAGGTTTCAGAAGCCTTGGAGGCTTAGATTTGCATCGACGATCAAAGTTTTGCGTAGTTGGTGAATGAGAACATGGTTTACAGCTTTTCAAAGGTTTGAAAGTTGTGTTTGGGGGTTTATATTAAGCTTGAAATGCTGGTCTAAGCTTGAAAGTAAGTAAAGGATGATTTCTCTCTCGATCTCGGTTTGGCAATTGATTTTGATGCACTTGTTTTGATGATTTGGTTTCTCACTGTTATATGAATGATTTAAGCATGGTTTAATGCTGGAAAATAGTTATATAATGATGATGCATTTGGAAGCAATGCATGCTTTGGTTGGCGTAATGCCTTGTATGCTAGTCTGAATGGTTGGCGTGAATTAATTGAAATTATATTTAAGAGATAATAATACCGATATATAGTCGAATAAATGATCAAGAAGCCAATAATTAATATTAATTGATTAAATGCTTAGTAAATAATCCCTAATGACTTTCATAAGCTTTAAGAATTGAATAAAGTGTTGTAAAATTATAATTCAAGAAAATACTATAAACCCGTGTCTAGGGTATCGGTAAGAGCTTCGGTCGTACCGGTACGCATTTAGGGGTAATATCGTTATGGGTTGACCCATACCAGTACTTGCAAAATTTTAGGATTTCCAGTAAGTAGTTTCAGTATTGGTACACGTGTGAGTACCTTTACCCGAGGGTATTGTATCGGTACTCGATATGCTAAATATTTAATAAATGTAAATTAAGGGTGAAAATTGATGTGCATATTAATAATTGAATTATGCCTTGATAAATGAGATGATGAGGATTAATGGAGACAATAAATGAGATTAATTATATACTTCTCCATAATGTATTAACAACTCGGTAATGTAAAATAAATGATATATTAACGATTAACAACAATAGGGGATCCTCGAGATCGCGTTGCTTGTATGCCAGATATGCATTTGATTGGTTGATTCGACGATTGATGGGATCCGAATACATAGAGAAAGAGTGTTGCAACACCATGGTTGGAGATGCCAGATGAACATTCATGGTGTTGTGTGACACCGGGCCTCATCTAATGATATTCGAGGAGAGATGCCGAGTATGAGTGTATGTTCTTGAGGTTGTGTAACACTGGTCCCCACTCTAAGTTTGTGCATGACTTATGTGCTTTCGCTCGGATGATCTAGTGAGATCCCGAGTATGGTTAAGCTTTGTGTGCCATGTATGATGATTGCTTTAATGATATCATGTGTTTAGCCGACTAAGGGTAGCACCACATGTTTATTTATCTCTATTTATTGATCATACTAGCTTGCATGCTTATGTTTATGATTAGCATTAAGTATAGTAAAGTAGTTGTGTACCACTGAACTTTGTAAGCTCAATGCTCGAAATCGTTGTTTTCATGCGTAGGTTGATCGTCAGATCGTGAGATAGATGAGTACTATCAGTACGAGATTCCAATATGTGGAGGTTTTCAAAGTACGATACTAGTGTTTAGTGGGCTATGTATTCATAAGACCTTACGTGGTCGAGTCTGTAATTCTTAATTTTGAAATTATATTTATCAAGTTGAATGTTTAAACGTTTTAAGTTAAAGTGGAGCTCTTTTATAATGATTTAAATTGTTTATCTATGTTTTAAACTATTGGATCTAAATGTTTTGGAAAATACCTTGTTTGGGCTAAACCCAATTTAAGAAATTTTACGATTTTGGTTTGGGCTTGAGGCCCAAATTGTGACATTCGGGTCGAGGTGTTACAAGAAGGTTGAGGATTCTGCTTAATAATTCACGTAAATAATGTCAATAATAAATCTTTTTACATGCTAGTGTACACGGTCAGTAAGTAATATAGTAGTGAGAAAGTATCGTATCCACAGGGATTGTCTAGGAATTAAATAAAACGATAAATACTTGTGTAGTATAGAATAAAAATGATGGAAATTGATTGAGAGTTTAACTAAAGAAATTTAAGTGATAAAGGAAAATGTAGTAAAGATCCGGGTATTTGGCAAACAAATAATATAAAGATGATTGGCAGGCTTGGCAAGTAATGTTTGGACTTCACGCTAGCACAAACAACGATTAATAATGTTAAACTTTGGTTCTATTTCCGAGTAGATTTTAAGTTAGTATTGCCTCTGTCGATGGCAATACCCTAAGTTAACTACGTTCAACACCTATATGTCTGTATTGTGTTTTCAAGTAATTAACTTGGTGAAGAGTCAACCTATACTCCTAAGGGGTAGATTTACTTCATGTGTAAGTTTCAGCTTCTTGAATAGCTTCTACGAAAGTCTCTCTCCTTAGTATTCAACAATTAATCCTTATCTCCTAAGTTTTTAAGATATTAGGGGATAATGAGCATTCAATACCAACTGTCATATGGCATAAAATATATTAACAGTAAGCACATGAAAAATAGAAAATAAAACCAAGGCATTTAATTACTAAAACTAAAGTAATGAAAGTTTAACGCAAACGCCCCTAGCCAAATTAAAAGATTAGTTCATGGCTGAGGAAACCAACAACAAGTTATCATTTTCAATCATCCTCACAAAAACCAAAAATAAATCAAGAGATATGAGCAAAAGAATAAGTACTTTCAATGCAGGCCCTCAATAGATCTAGAGCTCTAGGCAAACTTGCATAGTTGAGCCTTTAATTACTTCTACCTTTCTCTTCTCCTCGTGGCTCCAGCTTGCCTACAACTTCTTCTTAAATCCTTTATATAGGCGCAGGCTAAGCCCTAATTAGGTTTGGGGTAAAATCCTGAGTTTTTAATGCCAAAATCCTAGGCAGTGGTGCGTTTCTGCTTCATATGATTAGGGTTGATCTACCTCTAACTCGGTGCTATTCTTCCTTGCATCGTCCTTTCTTCTTTTGTCATCCATGCTTGACATTCTCATCCTGCATCCACTTCATGAAACCCTTCCATACCTGCATGCCATGACTAGAAAGCACCCTTCACTCTGGCAATAAAAACTATATAGTCCTCAAATCCAAGATGCAAATGCATGAAACTACTAGCAAAATAGCCTAATATGTACCTAAAGTCAAGCAATATCATGACAATATATGCATGAAAAGTAAATCTTTTGAGCAGTTAACACACCCCAAACCTATCTCATTGCTTGTCCTTAAGTAATGCAAAACTAAAAACTATAAAATTGAGTGCCTCGAAAAAAATTTCTAATTAGTAACACAAGCTAGCAAGAAAATTTTGGCCCTAGTTGTATTCTCAGTTATCTCGCAAAGTAATGCCAACAGAGGAGCTCTCAGCAATTTCAAGTGCATAAATATACCTCTAACCTAAGGTGTAACCCCCTCGACCCGGCCTAATCGCAAGACCGAACCGAGCGAGCTACATTAGGTTTATCTAGGTAAATCCTGAAGAAGAAACACAAAATGCGTCCATTTTTTTATCTTATATAGATGTAAATTATTATTTTATGTGTTCATATTGACCGCAGGTGAAAGCTCAACTCAGTCGGGCATCTAATCGACATCCAATTGGGTACAATTGCAATTTATGGACCAAATTGCAACTCCAGAAAACTACAAGGACTTAACCCCCTTTTTTAAGTTACCAACCTTAAATTAGTCTGGTTTTATGCATACGTGTCGAAACTCAGTTCAAAACGTTCTTCTCTACTCATTCAATTGCATCCACACTATTCAAGGACTAAAACACAAAAAAAATAGAACTTTATAACATCCAAATAACTAAAATAACTGTTAGCCGTATCGATACACTAAGGGGTGTATTGATACGCTTTGCCTGATCAAAAATTCCCAAATTCTAGTAGCTCAAAATCGTATCGATACGCTTACATGTATCGATACGCCCTGCCCAAAAATACTATCCCGTATCAAAACAATATCTCGCATACCGAAACACCAGCCACATTTGGCCTAAGCCTGTACCGACACGCTGTCCCGCGTACAGAAACACTAAGCTTGAAATGGCTTATCTGTACAGGTACGGGGACAAGCGTACCGATACACATGAACCTATAATGTCCTCATTTGCTGGTTTAGCATGCTTTCGAAGATACCAATACACTCTAACATGCTTCTAACATGTATCCAACACATTTAAGGATCAAACCTCAACAAGACAACACAGATTCATCAACAATTCATAGAATCTTGCTTCAAATATAAAACTAGAGGCATGCTTCCTAGAAACCAAGCCAAGCAAAGCACAAATCTCAAAACCAACGCAACCAACAATCCAATATGACCAATTACAAACCAAGAATAGCAAAACAACATTGCTCAAGCAGGGAGTTTAACAAATTATCTCCCAAAACAACAACGAAAACCCCATTGCCCTTATTACTTATAGTCTAATTCGAAACATACTTTTAGTACCAAGTCTTTAGCGATCCCTCGCTACCTTTAAATCTTTAATTCTCTGCATTGATGGACAAAGAGAGCGTAAGCACACTAGGCTTAGTGAGGAGTGCTTAAAACAAAACACCATCAATGCATTTAAAACTATTTCCCAAGGACACATTGAAATCTCATTTCAATCATCTTTTAGACATCACTTAAAACATCATTTGAAACATCATGCCTTGAAAACCATACACTTAACACTTACAAAAACCGGCATATTAAACCATATGCAACATGTATCATTAACCATTAGCAAATTCCATTGCTAAATCTCAATTTAAGCCTTCCCATGCATAACAAACCATATGCAAATCCTAAAAGTTAAACATGTATAAATCACATTATACAACATAAACCATTACATGGCACATTCACAATTATATTGGCTTAAAAGTGATCATAACCAAGCTCCTTTACCGAAATAGTTCATCGGATACACGGATTCAACAAGTGACCTATCAACGCTTCAAGCCATCTCAACCGAAATAGCGATACAATCACAATCGCGGTACATTATCAACTGGGTACAATTACAACTCACGGGGACACCAACCCCAATCGTTAGCTAGATGCTTAACCCACTAACATGATTTTTCGATACCATATAACCCCTCGACCATTAGGGTACTTGGATGGAGTATTCGGTACTCCGTATAAACCCCTCGACATCCGAGGTAACTTTTTATAGTGCACTATCAATCTTATGGCCGGCCAACTATATCTGATAACATTTTAAACCAAATCACTTGCCAATATAATTCATTATACCATGTACCTCGCTGTTTTTATATGCATCAATACAAAACCTTTTTCTCAAAGCAACAAACCATGCTTTAAACACAAGTATAAATCACATACTTACATGGATCACTTACCACGTGCATCTATCATCATTTCATGATTAAAAATAGTATCTCACATACTTTAAAACATGCTTAAACAGTAGGTACCACGTAATTCAAAGCAAGTGCATAAAACCATTTCGTAAAAGCACGACCGAGAGAGAAAACCACTTTATACTTACTTTCGAGTTTAAACCAGCATTTCAAGCTAAGTTTAAACTCCCATAAACCACCTTTAAACCATTTCAAAGCTAAAACCCACGTTCTCACTCACTGATATGCGAAACCTCAATTCATCGACGTGAATTCAAGCGTCTGAAGCCTCCAAAGCTTCACCGATAGCCTTTGGGCCAGACTCCCCTATTTTAACCACATAACAATAGATGATTAATGCATCTCAATGCATTCAAACACTGCAACAACATTCCTTACACACCTCAACAATTATTTCACAATTACTCAACCACAACAACCGAAATCATCATCTAACTCATTCCAAACACAATCCAGCCACGAACTATCAATCTAACATTTTCGTTAACATCAATCAACACTCAGAACAAGATTACATCATCCTTATATCTCCAGCAACTAAACAGCCAACACAACACTTCAAAAACACAAATCTAACAACCTAAATAATTAGGGATTCATGAAGTTTTAGGATTCCAATGTTAAAAACAACTTATCAACATTATAAACATCCAATACATGTTTAAAATCAATCCTCAACACTGAAAAATAGACCCAACACAGATCTTCTTCAATTTCATCAAATAAACCCAATTAAATCAATTAATCATCATGAAAACATAAAATCATATTATAAATCATAAATCAAGGATCAAATACTTGGGAATATCAATAAAGAACCATTCAATAGAGGAGAAAACGAACCTTACCTCTATTGTGTGATTTATCCCTCAATTGATTGATTAAAGCTTGAAAAACACAAGATTTCAATGAGATTTTATAAATCAAAGATGAAAAATCATTTATAAATCAAGAGTTCAAGAAAATAGATCTCTCACCTCTGAAATTTTATGAAAACAAGAGTGTTTGGCAAAGTATAAGTGAAGAGAAAATTTGAGAGAAAAGCTTACGTCAAATCTTTATAAAATCAATAACTACCTTTTAATGTTAAAACCCCTTTTTATTAATTAATAAAACACATGTTAAAAATCCTTAATTGAGGGAAGAAACCACCAGCCTTGGTAAAATAGCTCCTTAAATATTCTAAGAATTTGATCCTTTTACAAACTAGTCATCGTTTAAAACAGTTTTCAAAATTTACATTTTGGTCATCAACCAAAATGTCACTCTTCCAACTTCAATTTCCTCAAATTGATTTCACCAATATTATATACATATTAAACAATAATTTTGAACCATTTTTCCATATTTTTAACTTACTCAAAAATATATTTATTCCCAAATTTGACTCGAACCTCTAACCTAGTCCACCGGACCGTCTAACTAACACTTAAACTGCTAGGCCCAAAACAGGGGCATTACATAAGGTCATGAAAAGTGAATAAAGTGCGGGTAGTTTGCATCCAGTATCCCTCAACTCCCTTAGTCAATTTTACAACCCAAAATTAGTATTATTTTATTTGTTTACTTTTCAACAATGGTTCCTTTTTCTTTTGTTTCTTTTGGCTTTATTTTAAGGGTTCGTGTTATAGTGTTTTTTGGTTTGAAAAATAAGAGGGAGCATACCAAAAACCCCCTAAGTTAATCCATACGACATCTCTAAGCTTACCCATTACACTCATACCCTTAAGTTTTTGTTGGCTTAAGGACTAAGAGGGAGCAAACCACGAAGCCCCAAGTTAAGTATTATCTCTAAGGCAGAGGAGTGTTCTAATTTTTCAGCCTCTGGCAAACCATTGTTGCCCTATTCCTTACATTAACCCTGCAATTTTTTGTAACACCCCATTCTCAGCCTGGTAGAGAACCGGGTCGGAGGGTGTCACCGAAAAACAATACAGTGATCGTTGTGGCGATTATTAATCAATATTTAGTAAATTTAAAGTTCTCTTGCTTAGCAAACAATAAAAAAAATTCAATTAATCCGATATAAGTTGTGATTATCCATTTAGGACCAATTTTAAACTCTTACAAGTTCTAGGGACTAAACTGTAATTCAATAAATTAGAGGTCCATTTCAGAAATTAAGCTTACTACAATGAAATTCATTCAATAAACAGCATGTCTATGAATTTTCATGCCAATCAGAGTTCATTTACCCATTCAATTATTCCATACAATTTTTAGTGACTGTTTTACAAGTTTCCAGAATTATTAACTAATTTACATGTACCCGTACCGATACTCGAGAGGCCGTATCGGTACGCCTATGTCCAAACCGTTAAATTCGTTACAAATCAATGAGCTCATATCGAAACGGCGACCATCCATATCGATACGCAATGCATTTAATAATCCTCAAAAATTTAATGAGCAAGCTTCATATCGGTACAGTTAAGGAACCGTACCGGTACGGGATGACCAGGGTTGCCTATTTTGATACACCCTAAGGACCGTACCAATGCAATTATTTTCCCAGATTCCATTGTTGACTTTTCGTATCGATACGCCCTTTGACCGGTGTTGACTGTGCCCAAATTTGCAAAACCGTACCGATACGCCATCACCCGTACCGGTACGCCCTGGCCTATAATGACAGAATTTATCTGGTTTTTATCAAAATTAACCTATCAAATGATGTCCTAAAGCAATGAAATTTTACCAACAAGTTATTAATGAACATTTCTATCAGCATGCAAAATTTCAAAGCCATTTGAGTCCATTTGATACGTTTTCACCTTTTTAGCCACTTATGGTAATTTTTACCAAGTTTAGCCTTTACCAAAAGTCATTTTAGGACTATATAAGCATTCTCATAACATGCATGGCATACACACATCAAAATATGTATAAGTAACTATTACAACAACTATGCCACCATTCTAGGAGTATGGAAGGGAAGTATACATTACTTTAACCCTTGAAAAACTTGCCAAAATCCTTGATAAGGTTGTCCGATCACTTAAACACTTTGCTTAACCTGAAAATGCATGAAGATGAATGCATTAGGCATACCTTGACGACTGAGGTAGTCATAAACAACATCAATAATTAATATGCATTCATTAGCATGCTTCATCAATAATTTCAAAGGTAATATGTCAATGTTCAATAACAATGCAACATTAACCAATAACTATATGTCAATGCTCAATGTCAATGACTCCTTTTGTTTATTTATAACCCTTGGATTGATGAAGATAGTGGATACACAGATTCCTACGCCTCGCCAAAATCAGTAATGGTCTAGTCCCTCCGCCTCGCCAATATAAAGGGCATAGCCCAAGGACCGTAGTCTACTCGTGCCAATGAGCTCATAAATCCTATGGCATGCCAATTGTATCCAAAGTCCACTTGAATCCAAGGTCCAATTATTTAAGCCAATATTCAACATAATATCGATGAAAATAATTTCAATGACAATAAATTGACCCTTAGGTTCGTTTCAATCCGGTGACAATATCAATAAGTTCAATAATTCGTTGACTATGATCAATACCAATGACAATATTTCAATATTTAATGTCCATTGGTGAATTATGACAATGGTCTTTCCAATGCTCTGCAAATGTTCATAATCAATGCTTAGATGTCAATGATCAATACCTAATGATTCAATAACAATGTTCCATATTCAATGAATGGTTTCAATGTTCAATAATTCAATGAGGAAGCTTACCTATACACCCTTCAAAAGGGGTCCAATGCAACGACCTTAAAATCTAATGTTAGCTATGTCATATTTAATGAAAATGAAACCAAGAAAGGCACCTAGCCTAATCCCGAGACTCCGACTACACTCACCTCACATCCGAAGCTTTCAAGGCTCTCGAATAACGATCCTCTTGCTCCTAGCATTTGATAGAGATGATGGAACTTCCTCCAACACTTGAGCTAGGCATAATTTAAGAGAAACAGTTAGGATCAAAACTGTTGATTCAAAATCAATATTCAAACTTACTAGAGCTTGTAGACAACATTAATTCCATGGAATTAAACTTATAACACATGGGTTCAACTTCAACTTTCTAGACCTAATCTTGAAATTAAACTTCAAATATCCATGGAATCCTTAAATTACATTAGGGGTTTAACTCACCAATCCACAAGCTTTAATTTGGTGTTTTGAAATCAAGGAAACTCCAAGGATTGAAGTGACGTGCTTGCTTGAGATTAGGGAAGAAGATGACAATGGTGATGCTTACTTATGCCTTAGGAAAGTTTGTAGAATGATGAAGGGAAATTTGGGCTATTCTCGGTTACTCAAATGGCCAAAACTTTTATCCCAACTTTCTTAATAGCCGAGAATCTCTTTTTGTATAAGTTATAAGTTGCCTCCCAAGCATCCAATAGAAGTTTTCCTAGCTTGAGAGGTTTCTTATTTAGGAAATTACTAAAAATCTTTTTTTCATAATATATTCCTCTAAGCTAACATCAATCATCATTTCTATGACAATTTCATGTGGCTTCACGTGATATAACTTAAGAAAGGAGGAGACTCACACCTCAAAATGGTTAAATTACAAGAATGGTCCCTCAACTTTCCAAAGTTTGCACTTTTACCCTTAAACTTTTAATTTTCACAATTTAGTCAATAAAAAACTTTCAATTCTTTCAAAAAGGTTCGAGATCATTAATAGAGCTCAATTGAGGTTTTATACAGTTCAATTGAGTACAATAAAGGAGTCAATGCATTGATTGGACCATTTCGATATAAAATTTCTGATCACCGAACCTAATTCCGACTAGACCAGTTTTCGGGGTGTTACAACTCTCCCCCTTACAAAAAATTCGTCCTCGAATTTTCATCTAAATCGAAGAGATGTGGATATTGTTCCTTCATCAACTCCTCTGGTTCCCAAATGGCTTCTTCCACTGAGTGACTCCTCCAAAGCACTTTGATTAAGGGCACAGATTTGTTATGAAACCCCTTGACTTCTCTTGCAAGAATTTGGACCGGTTCTTCCTCGAAGTTCAAATTTGGTTCAATTTGCACTGCTTTCGGTTCAATGATGTGTACAGGGTCGGATCGGTATTTGTGAAGCATGGACACATGGAAAACGTCATGAATCCTGCTTAATTTTGAGGGTAATGCCAAATGATATGCAACCGGGCCAACTTTTTCAACTACCTCAAAGGGTCCAATGAATCGGGGACTCAATTTCCCTTTCTTGCCAAACCTCATAATCTTTTTCCACAGTGATACTTTGAGAAAGGCCTTTTCACCAACCTCGTATTGAATGTCCCTTCATTTAAGGTCAGTATAAGCCTTTTGTCGATCAAAGGCTGCCTTCAAGCGATCATGGATGATGGTAACCCGTTCTTTGGTTTCTCGAAGTAGGTCAGTTGCCTTCTCTGAGTTCAGGCCAACATAGGGGAGTTCTGCAATGACTGCCATACAACGCCTCAAAATGTGCCATTTCGATAGAAGCTTGGTAACTATTTTTGTAGGAAAACTAGACAAGAGATACGGATTTCTCCCAAGATCCACCGAAATTGATGATACATGCTCGAAGCATGTCTTCCAGAATCTAAAATGGAAGATTTCAATAACGGTACTTACTTTTAAGATTTTTATGGAAGGAGATTTTGATATTTACCTGAATTACCCTTTTTGACTGGCCGTCAAACTGAGGGTAGAATGTAGTACTCAGGTTTACTCTAGTGCTCAGAGCTCCCTGCAACGATCTCCAAAATCAAGAAGCAAATTGTGGGTCTCAATTGGATATGATATATTTTGGTACTCCATGAAGTCTCACAACCTCATTGATGTACAAGTCAGCTAGCTTCGGAAGACCGTAGTCCATTCTAGCCGGTAAAAAGTGAGCTAACTTGGTGAAACGGACCATAATGGCCCATATAGCATCATGCTTAGTGGAAGTTAAAGGCAAACTACCAACAAAATCCATAGTAATCTTCTCTCACTTCCATTATGGTAGATTGATAGGTTGAAATAGGCTGATAGGTGTACGATGCTCAACTTTGACACGCTGGCACGTAAGGCACTTAGACATGAAATCAACTATGGCTTGTTTCATGCCTGGCCACCAATAGAGTTCCCGGAGATCCTTATACATCTTAACGGAACCTGGGTGTGTATAGAAAGAGCTTGAGTAGGCTTCTTTTAGGATATTGGTATGTAGAGTTTCATCGTCGGGTAGACAGATCTGATCACAATAGCATAAGAGACCTTCATAATTAATTCTGAATTCAGGATCATCTCTACTCTGCATCTTGGAAACAATATACTGTAACTGAGGATCTCGATCATGTAGTGCCTTGATTCCTGATACAATGGTAGACTGAACCTGGAGTTCAGCTATGAGACATTGGAGCTTCTGAAGACGAAAGTGTGCATTAATAGCACAAGGGGCTACAATACAATGGTCATTCAATGAGTTTGATACAATGACAATGTAGAGTTTGATGGTTAATAACAATACTTATCAGGTTGAGGTTTGCGGCTGAGTGCATCAACTACAATGTTGGCCTTACCCGGGTGATAATCAATGACTAGGTCATAGTTTTTAAGGAGTTCCATCAATCTCTGTTGTCGAAGATTTAACTCCTTTTGAGTCAATAGATACTTGAGACTTTTATGGTCAGTGAAGATGTAGCATTTTTCTCCGTAGAGATAATGTTTCCAGATTTTTAATAAGAAGACAATTGCAGTCAATTCTAAACCATGAGTAAGGTAATTCAACTCATGTGGCTTAAGTTGTTGAGATGCATAAGCTATGACCTTGCCTTCTTGCATAAGAACACATCCTAACCCGAGATGTGATGCATCACTATAAACTGTGTAGTCTTTGCCAAACTCGGGTTGGGTTAGAACGGGTACATGGGTCAAGACTTGCTTTAACTGATCAAAGCTTCTTTGCTATTCCTCGGTCCAAATAAAATGAGCGTCTTTTCTCAATAACTTTGTCAATGGGGCTACTATCATGGAGAATCCTTTCACGAATCTCCTGTAATAGCTAGCTAGACCAAGGAAGCTTCTTGTTTCTCCAATATTCTTCGGTGGCCTTCAATCTAAAATAGCTTGGATTTTATTCGGATCCACTTGGATACCCGAAGCTGATACAATATGGCCAAGGAAAGCAACTTCGGTGAGCCAAAACTCACACTTGGAGAACTTAGCAAATAATTTCTTCTCCTAAAGGGTTTGCAATACCATGCGATGGTGGTCACGGTGCTCTGCAGTATTCTTGGAATAGATCAGTTTGTCATCAATGAACACCACCACAAATTTATCCAAGTAGGGTCTAAAAACCCAGTTCATCAAACCCATAAAGGTTGTCAGTGCATTGGTTAGCCCAAATGGCATCACTAAGAATTCATAATGCATGTACCTAGTACGAAATGTGGTTTTGGATACATCTCATTCTTTAACTCTCATTTGATAGTACCCTAATCTTAGATGGATCTTGGAAAACACTATAGCATCTTTAAGCTGATCGAATAGGTCATCAATTCTTGGTAGGGATACTTGTTTTTTATTGTCACCTTATTCAGTTATCGGTAGTCGATACATAACCTTATAGATTTGTCATTCTTCTTTACGAAAAGGACCGGAGCTTCCCAAGGTGAAGAACTCGGTCGAATGAAACCTTTATCAAAAATATCTTGAATCTGAGCTTTCAACTCTTTAAGATCTACAACAGCCATATAATAGGGTACAATGGAAACTGGGGCCGTTCCAGGTTATACTTCGATGTCAAATTCAACCTCACGGGTTGGAGGTAAACTTGAAAGTTCATCAATGAAGACATCAGGGAATTCACATACGGTGTCAATATTGAGCAGTTGAGGCTCATCCTTGGTCTCCAAGGTCAACGCATACAAAGATGGGTTTCTCGAACTCATCAAGGTGACACTTTCCTTGCCAAGGCCTCGGAGATACTTCTTTTTTTAGCAATCAACGCAAGCTTGATGTTCACTGAGCCAATTCAGTATAACATCAAATTCATGAATCGATAAAGCCAACAGGTTGGCCGAAAAAGGAATCCCTTGGATCATCAAGAGACAATTTTTATATACCAAACTTACGGTAACACAGTCACCCAAAGGATTGGTTACAGAGATCTTAGATACCATGGTTTCAAAAGACATCTTATACTTCGTTGCTAACCTTGAACTAATTAAAGAATGTGTAGAGCTAGGATCAATTAATGCATAAATAGAATGAGAGTACAACTCTATGGTACCTGCAATAATGTCAGGATCATCCTCCTCCTCTCGGCTCCTCACATGATATATCTGGGCAGGGGCCTTAGAATCTTATCTTTAGCTAAGCCACTGGGTCGTCCCGCAGCTCCCGTTGAACCCTGACTCGATCTTTTTCCTCGGTAGGACTGAGCTGGCGATGCAGTAGTAGCTGATGTGGCAACAGGTTTACAGGTATTCAGTGGACAGCCTCTGATAAAATGGCCATGCTCACCACAAAAATAGCAAGCTCTAAACTGCTTGCAACATTGCCCCGAATGATGCTTGTTCTGATAATAATTACATATCGGATACTGTACGGTTCATCCTGAACCTTCAATACTCTCAACTGAAGCAGCCTTGGCAAACGACTGAGTCATTGTCTACCGTTTAGCAACATTCCCGGATCGAAAAGGTTGAGGGTAAATATTTTGCTTCGGTCCTCGATACTTTCCTTTCTTATTAGGCTTCAAAGGACGAGAATCATCATATTGCCTCTTCTCATATCTGCTAGATCCTCCAAACCTCTGGGCTTTCTGAGCAGTTTCGGTGGCTTTGACTTGATTCACTTGGTCCTGAAAATTCGTGATGTCTAATACTGTGAACATAGGGCACAACTCGTCACTGAGTCCAATAATAAACATTCTGCACTTCTCTTCTTCCTTCTTGATGAATTCAGCTCTGTATCGATAGTACTTGCAGAAGTCATGAATATACTGCTTCACAGGTCGTCCACCTTGCTTACGTAGAGGAATATTTTGCGCCTCTCTACAAGATAGTACTCGCTGATGTATCTATTGTGGAATTCTCGAAGAAAGAACTCCCAATTAATAGCTTCTTTCGGTTCTGTGAGAGTGTTAGTCTCCTACCATTGAAGTGCCTCATTGCTAGCAATGCGAGGGTGCATTCTAGCTTGTGTTTGTTCGAGCACTGTAATTGTTTGTTCAAGATTTGCAGTATGCTATCCAACCAGTACTCGATAACCTCAGGATTATCATCATCCTGACCGGTAAAGGTATAAGCCCAGAGCTGAGATAGCTTGTCAATAGGGGCTTGCACGTAGTGAACAGCCGGTGCAGCTGGTTGCACAACCTACTCAGCTCTTATTGGTGACATAAACTGCATGAACATATCAGTCATGTTCTGATAACATTCAGTCTGAGCAGTCGTTGCCTCTGGCTCAGGGTTTTGTGCCAGATGATTCTACTGTATGGGAGGATCTCCACCCCTAATCTCCTCACCATGGGTAGAAGAGCCGGTAACATGCTCATCTATGCGAGCTTCATTAAAGTCAGACATCTATAAGAAATAGATCAGATTAGTCGGCAAGTCACTTATACAAAATAAATAACTCCTAGGTGAAAAAGTAACACAATAACAATGCAATAGACTTTGGTTTAGTCCTAGAATCGACTAAACCTGGCTCTGATACCACAAATGTAACACCCTATTCCTAACCTGGTAGAGAACCGGGTTGGAGGGCGTTACTGAAAAATAATACAGTGATCGGTGTCGCAATTATTAATCAATATTCGATAAATTTAATGTTATCATGCTTAAAAAATAATAAAAACAAATTCAGTTAATTCGATGAGTTGTGATTATCCATTTAAGACCAATTTTAAACTCTTACAAATTCTAAGGACTAAACTATAATTCCAATAAATTAGAGGTCCATTTTAGAAATTAAGCTTACTATAATTAAATTCATTCAATAAACATGTCTATGAATTTTCATGTCAATCAGAGTTCATTTACCAATTCAATTATTCCATACAATTTTTAGTGACTATTTTACAAGCTTCCAGAATTATTAACTAATTTACCTATACCCGTACTGATACTCGAGAGGCGTATCAGTACGCCTATGTCCAGACCGTTAAAGTCGTTACAAATTAATGAGCTCATATCAAAACGGTGAACATCTGTATCGATACGCAATGCATTTAATAATCCTCAAAAATTCAATGAGCAGGGTTATTATCGATAAATTTAAAGAACCGTACTTGTACAGGTTGACTGTTTTGATACACCCTAAGGATCATACCGATACAATTATTTTCCTAGATTTTAGTGTTGACTTTCTGTATTGATACGCCCTTTGACATTTTAATACTGCCCCTTTGACCGATGTTGACTATCCCTAAATTTGCAAGACCGTACCGATACGCCATCACATGTACCGGTACGCCCTGGCCTGTAATGACAGAATTTATCTGGTTGTTATCAAAATTAACCTATCAAACGATGTCCAAATGCAATGAAATTTTACCAGTAAGTTATTAATGCACATTTCTATCAACATGCAAAATTTCAAAGCTATTTAAGTCCATTAGGTACGTTTTCACCTTTTTAACCACTTATGGCAATTTTTACCAAGTTTAGCCTTTATCAAAATTCATTTTAGGCCTACATAAGCATTCTCATAACATGCATGGCATACACACATCAAAATACGTATAAGTAACTATTACAACAACTATGCCACCATTCTAGGAGTTTGTAAGGGAAGTATACATTACTTTACCCTTGCAAAACTTGCCAAAATCCTCGATAAGGTTGTCTGATCTCTCAAGCACTTTGCTTAACCTGAAAATGCATGAATAAGAATGCATTAGGCATAACTTGCCCAGTGAGATAGTCATAAACAACATCAATAATTAATATACATTCATTAACATGCTTTATCAATAATTTCAAAGGCAATATGTCAATGTTCAATAACAATGCAACATTAACCAATAACTATATGTCAATGCTCAATGATTCATTTTGTTCATTTATAACCCTTGGATTGATAATGATATTGGATATGTAGATTCCTATGCCTCGCCAAAATCAATAATGGTCTAGTTCCTCTACCTCGCCAATTGACCAACACAGCATCCCTCCGCCTCGCCAATATAAAGGTCATAGCCTAAGGACCGTAGTCTACTCGTACCAATGAGCGTATAAATCCTATGGGATGCCAATTGTATCCAAAGTCCACTCGAATCCAAGGTTCAATGATTTAAGCCAATATTCAACATAATATCGATGACCATAAGTTCAATGATTTCAATGACAATAAATTGACCCTTAGGTCTGTTTCAATAATCCGGTGACAATATCAATAAGTTCAATAATTCGGTGACAATGATCAATATCAATGACAATATTTCAACACTTAATGTCCAATGGTCTTTCCAATGCTATGCAAATGTTCATAATCATTGCTTAGATGTCAATGATCAATACCCAATTATTCAAGAACAATGTTCCATATTCAATGAATGGTGTCAAAGTTCAATAATTCAATGAGGAAGCTTATCGAAGCTTACCAATACACCCTTCAAAAGGGGTTCAATGCAAAGACCTTAAAATCCAATGTTAGCTATGTCATATTCAATGAAAATGAAACCGAGAAAGGCATCTAGCCTAATCATGAGACTCCGACTACACTCACCTCACATCTGAAGCTTTCAAGGCTCTCAATAACGATCTTCTTGCTACTAGCCTTTGATAGAGATGATGGAACTTCCTCCAACACTTGAGCTGGGCATAATTTAGGAGAAACAGTTAGGATCAAAACTATTGATTCAAAATCAATATTCAAGCTTACTAGAGCTTGTAAACAACATTAATTCTATGGAATTAAACTTATAACACATAGGTTCAACTTCAACTTTCAAGACCTAATCTTGAAATTAAACTTCAAATATCCATGGAATCCTTAAATTGCTTGATGGGTTTAACTCACCAATCCACGAGCTTTAATGTGGTGTTTTGGAATCCTTAAATTGCTTGATCTTAGGGAAGAAGATGACAATGGTGGTGCTTACTTATGCCTTAGGAAAGTTTGTAGAATGATAAAGGGAATTTTGGGCTATTCTCGGTACTCAAATGACCAAAACTTTTATCCCAACTTTCTTAATAGCCGAGACTCTCTTTTTGTATCAATTATAAGTTGCCTCCCAAGCATCCAATAGGAAGCTTTCCTAGCTTGGGAGGTTTCTTATTTAGGAATTTACTAAAAATCCTTTCTCATAATATCTTCCCTTAAGCCAACATCAATCGTCATTTCTATGAAAATTTCGTGTGGCTTCACGTGATATAACTTAAGTAAGGAGGTGACTCACACCTCAAAATGGTCAAATTATAAGGATGGTCTCTCAAGTTTCCAAAGTTTGCACTTTTACCCCTAAAATTTCAATTTTCACAAGTTAGTCACTAAAATACTTTCAATTCTTTCAAAAAGGTCCAAGATCATTAATAGAGCTCAACTGGGGTTTAATACAGTTCAATTGAGGTACAATAAAGGAGTCAATACATTGATTGGACCATTTCGATACAAAATTTATGATCACCAGAACCTAATTTCGACTATACTGGTTTTCGGGGTGTTACATTTTTTCTAATTTTAGTTTCAAAGATCCTAAGTTTGTCCTTGGGAACTAGATGCATACTACGTGTTTGAGTAAAACTAAATTTCCCTAATTTTGAGATCAATTTCAAAGCAAATTGTCCTTACTAAGTCTATTGGCTCTTGACAAGTCTAGAGATTCTAAATCCATCATCGAACAGTGGCAAACGAAGGCCGAATCAAGCTATGCTAGAAATATGTTTGGCAACAAATTCAGTTCATAGCCTTGGCAAAAAAAAAATTAACGGTCTGGTATTTTTTTTCTTACTATATCTATATGGCATAATGCAAACAAAAATATAGACATGGCAATAAATATAAGGCAACACACACCTAAACCTAAGGTATGCATTGTCATCAATACAAGAGAACACATATATATTAATACAATGCATGCTGAAATTGAAAAACATGAATCTAATGAGTTAAGTGGATGACGACTCCCCTAAGGAATGATCTTGTCGAGATGAGCGAGTCTTTCTTCTGGTCAGGGGTGCTCATTTTGGTGTCTTCAAATTTTTCTCTTTAGCTGTGGCTTTGGAATCACAACAGACTTCTTCACATCCTGTAGGACCTCGTCAATCACCTTTGTCAGCTCAGAGGTGGCTGCTATGACAGAAGCAACATAAGAGGCTAGTGCGACAAGAGTAGCTGAAGCTGCTAGTACAACAAGCGACAAGTCAAACATGGCTACATCAGCAGGTTCTTCATTCTCAAATCTTGAGTTCAACTGCTGGGTTTCAGTCTTGGTAGAAACTTCTTGATCATGAGATACTAGAACAATGGCATCAGATTGATAGACTCGAGTAGGATCGAGTTGAGCACTAGCTGGCATTTCTTTAGGTGCCTGAAGTTTGATCGAGAAATTCAGCGCTGTTGGCAAAGGATTAGGGGATATTGCTTCAAGTGTCTTCCAAATGGCACTGTCTATGGCCTCAATATATTTTCCTAATGCCAATATCCGATCCTCAGCTTGCTGGAACTTTGAACGAAGACTTCTTGACGTTGATAGAGCTGAGAGAGTAATGCCATAACATCAGCTAGCAGTGCAGAAGAAGGTGTAGTTTTGGTTATTGTGGCAGCAGATACAAGTTGGGCAATTTTTCTCTTGCCTTTCTCTTTAGCCTCTTTTGCAATCAGTTGTTCCCATGAGGCAAGAATAATGATTCCTTTGCTTTGTTGGACATTATTAGATTCAATAGTGAAGACATTGTGTTGTATGCAAATGGTGGAGATGAGGGAGGGAAAAATCAAGCTCTCATAATTTTGTCCAGTACACTTGTATGTCTCCTCTATGACTAGCCTCCCAGCATTGATTTTTTGCCCATTCATGATTGAGTGCAGCAGGGCCATCCCGTCCTCTGTTATAGTGTCATTGTAAGTGGTTGGCATCAGTCGTGCTTTCAATAAATGATTCCACCCGCGAGGCTGCAATTTTAATGCCAAGCTCTTCACCGTTATTTTACCTTTAGAAGAGACGAACCATCTTGATCTCGGTTCGCACAGATCCTCCAAGATAAGATGTAGCTTGGCATCATCAATCGAGTCGGCAAACACAAAACGGTCATCTCCTGTTCTACCTAACTTGAACATCTGATTGATGTATCCCTCATTGAACTGAACATATGTACCCTGAATAAACACAAATGGTGAAGTCTTAGTGGTAAGATGGGCATAAAATTCCCGGACGATTGTGGACTGGACTTCATCGGGATGAAGGAAAAAACTTTTCCAGCCATGCTTCTTGACTATGGCGGCCACCTCCTCCTTAAACCGCATGTTGGGTGCATCTTTGAAATGAAAAACCCTCTCATAACAGAATGTCCGTTAAGAGTAGTTCTCTTTAAATTTTTGCTTCGTCTCGTCATTGAAGAAGATTTAGATAGGAGCCAAATCTTTTCTGTAACGGGATGAAGAAGCCATTGAAGTTTACCGAAGGTTTGATCGGTGTGAAGAGAATAAAGAATGGGTTTCTTTCCGTCGTAAAGAAAAGAAAGAGAAATTTTCTTTATCTAATTTAGGAATTAATAAGGCCGGTGAGAATGGTTGAGATGGCATTAGTGGGATTTTAATTTCTGGCAGAGGTGGCGTGATAGAGAGTGGCGTGAATACCGGGGTACAACTGTAATGGTTTATCAAAATTCAAATTTTGAAACGTGAGGTTGGGCGACAACTGGTTGATCTTCCCACTCACTAAAAATATTCATGGGCTTGGGTTTTAGAATACCCAAAACGGAGTTTGGCCTAGTTATGGTAGCTATGCGAATGATAATAGAAGCTGGCACAGTCTCTTGGAAAATGAAGCTGGCAAAGAAAAACAAAAACCCTTCAAAATGAAAAAAGAAATAAAAAGTATAACCGAGTAAGAAGAATGAAATCTCTTAAATACTGAAAGAAATAAAACTAAAACAGCTCTCCTAAACCTATGTACAACGATCAGACTAGGTTGGTAAAAACTTATTGAATTTTCCAAGGAGAATGGTCTCTTTGACATTATTCTGACTTCCTTCCCAGTAATGTTTTAACTTCTGGCTATTCACTTTGAACGTCGTCCTTACATTGAGGTCCTCAATATTAACTGCTTCATGAGCATAAGGCTTTCAAAAAAATGAATAAAGTTAAAGATATTGGGATGAAAAAGGAGATGACGGCTAGGATTTTCAATTTTGATGCATAGCAAGGGATATTAGTTGAATGAAAATATTATATGTAAAAACATTAAATTTTAAAAGTAATTAGCAAAGGGTCATATGTGAGTGATAAAATATTGGTATATAAATTCATTAGTCACATGTTGGATTCACAATTAAATATTTGTTTATATTAAAATATGTAAAGTAAATAATACTCGCTCATAGTATAATACTCGCTCATGTAAATATTTGACTTATTGGTCGACTAAATCGAATTGGGTTTTGTAAAGGTCTAATATGGTGTGACCCTCCCAACCTAGTTTTCTTTATTCACAATGCCAGGTAGGGGCGAGCATTCGATCGAGTCAAAAAAATTTGAGTTGGCGAGTCTTATTTTATAACTCAAACTTTATTTAAAAAATATTCGAATCGAGTTTATGCAATTCTGTTAGGATGATCAATCAATTGAGATGACGGCCAAGAGGAGGTGAATTGGCAATTTAAAATTTTTGAAAGCAAATGGAAAGTGATTGACAATGGGACACAAGGATTTATAGTGGGTCAACTTTCTAACAAGGTCTACGTCCATTATCTTAGCTTCTTACTAAGGATTTCAACCAATTCACTATAGAATTCTTCCCCTTTTCTAGGCTAAGGAGGCAACCGTTACAATCGATCAAAGCTTTCTACCCAAAGCTTGATCAAGGACCACTCTTTTACAAGAAAGAAAAATGGCAAATGGATAATGTCCTCACAAGGTGAATATTTGCCCAAATTACAAGAAAACTCAACCCTAAACTTGAAATAAAATATTACAATAAAATACACAAGTTGGGTACAAGGGTTTGACTCTAAAAGCTCAAAGGGTTGGATTTTGCTTGATTGCTTGAATGTTGTTTAATGAATGTTCAATTGTTGTTGCAGCAGCTTTGGAGCCTTGTATTTATACCCTCTCATTGATTTCTAGCCGTTTGGATGGTTGGAGTATTGAATATAGCCGTTGAAGGGCTTCTTTTCCGCAATAAATGTTGTCTGCCAACCATTCGTATCGGTATTCATATCGGTACACAAAATGTCGTATCGATACCTGTTGCAAGAAAAATATAGCCGTTGTGTATAGGCATATCGATATGCGAGAGGCCGTATTGAAACGGTCATAGTGTAAAATAGGGGGCGTATCGAAATGGCAAGGCCGTATCGATACGATTTTTGCTTACTAAAATCCGAGATGAAAAATCACATCGGTATGCCTAGGGGCGTATCGATACGGTTAACGAAAAATTAAAAGTTCGTTGATTCCCATAACTGACAAGGCAACAGTCAAAAACATTTAATGCAAAGATCTCGAAGATCTTGTCAAACTGTATCGAAACGGCTGGGACCATATCGGTACGAATAAGAATGTCTTAAACCCAGATTTCAAATTGTATCGAAACAGACAAGGCCGTATCAAAACGTTAAGATTAAAATGTTTGCCCAGATGAAGGCCATATCGAAATGGTCAAGACCGTATCGAAACGCAGTGCCTAATTTTTCAAAGATATATGAATATCGTATTGAAACAGGCTAAGCCGCTTCGGTACGCTTTGCAAAACCAAATTTTAGTAACCAATTTCCGTATCGAAACACCAAGGGTGTATCGATACGCCTAGGTGAAAATGAAAAGTTTGGCTTGAAAAACACTTAGAAAAATTTTGGGTTTAAGTTTTGGACTTAAAGAAAATTTTCCTTGTCAATTTGTGAGACTTTAGAATACTTAAAAATTTATTTCCTTTTACAATTTAGTCCTTAAACACTTTGTTATATCAAAATCAAACATAGGTTTTACGATCTCCCCCTTTTTGATATAACAAAACCAAAGTGAAAATTTTTAAGTATCTTTAGAAAACTCCCCATTAATTTAAGACTAAAAAAGTTTGAAAAATTTTGGCTAAACTTTTCCCCCTTTTTGTTAGATAAAAAATAATGGGATATAAACTAAAGATAATCAAATTACTTCAAGCAATTAAATAAGTAACATAATCATTTAAATATAAAGCATAAGTTCAAGCATAATCAAATCCAATCCAACTTAAAACCTAAAAACATAATCCAAATAACAAAGCAATGATAAAGCATAGGAGTTCATAAAAACATAAGAACATAGGTGCATAAACTAGTCCTAATATGATATGATATGCAATATGCCTAAGGATTCATCCCATCGTCTCCATCGTCTTCATCTTCTTCATCTTCATCCTCATCATCATTGTTGGCTTGAGTCCCAAGGAAGTGACGCCATTCGCCATAAAAAGCGGTAAGAGATAAATCCATGGATTTTTGGCGATTTTCAATAGCCGTCACTCTTTCCTCCAAGGATACAAAGCATGTGTCGATCACGGCAAACTCGGAATCCATGGTTGTTTGCAATGAAGCAATGTTAGTGCTCAAGTTGGTGAATTGCCCATTGAGATATGCCATGAGAGCATCAAGATTAGGTTGGGCCACCGGGGCTTGTGGAATGGGAGCAACTTGAGGGGACACCACTAGATCGGGTTGAACACCTCTCGAAAGATCGATATTCTGAATCCATTCTCCATTGTAGTAAGTGAACTTTGTGCGACGAAGAGAGCATTCATCAATAGGATCGGTGAGAGGTTCCGCAAAGTCATAGGAGTAATCAATACCCATCTTGTGAAAGATGTAGCTCAATGTGGTGCCGTATGTGAAAGATGTAACCATAGAGGTATGACGATGTTGAACAAGAAAGACGATCTCCACGAACATAATTTGAGCAAGGTTAGGGCGCTTACCCTCATGGCAGCAACGGATCCAAAAGTCGTCAACTTGTCAGATCGTGAAGAACTTCCCACCGGATGGACGGAACCACCAAGTGATCATGAGGTGTAGAATACGGTCATAAGCATCGAGCACGATTACGGTTCCTCCAAAAGTATGTCCCAAGGAATCCTCATCATCAATTCCTGTATCCTCAAAACCCAAATAGTTTGCTAAAATGGTTGAATCAATACGAAATTCCTTACCCATTAAATAAGATTCAACTGCAATAACCAAGGATCTATTTTCATTGAAAATACACTGGGCATTGGAATAAAAAATCAAGACAAGATTTCGGTATAAAATCTCAGGTATACTCAAAAAGAGCATAAATTTACATTCTTCCATCAAATTAAGATATTTAAATTGAAATCTTTCGGATGATAGAAAATGGATGGAAGTAACACGCTCTCAGCGAATTTTATAACTTTGATACTTTTTAAAACGATCCATGGCAAGTGGAAATTACGGTTCATTAAAACAATTTTGATAGATATAGGTAAGATTGGGTCGATTACCATTTTGGTCAGGATTTTGACTAGAAGGATTGGAACTTGAGGCAATTTCTTTTCTTGCACGTTTCTTTGGGGCCATAATCTGAAAACATAATCAAACCAAAAATGATGTATGCATAAATCAACACATTCGATCCAAAAATTAATCCAATGTTCAAGGTATTGTTAAAAATCTATACAATATAGTTTAAAAACATATACAAGTATAAAAATAATTTTTGGTAAAAGAAAACTTCAAAAACAGTGTTAAATAATATACGATATAATTTTATATTCGAATAAAAAAAATTTAGATTTTAAAAAGTTTTTACAAAAATATTGAAAACTACACTATATATGTTCTAAATATATGATTATAATACAAAATCGGTATAAAAATATGTACGAAAATTAAAAAGAAAAGGTTAGGGTTTTATACCTTGAGTTGGAATTTATGAATAATAAAGAGATATTGATGCACAAACTCGATGATTTTTGCTTGGGTTTGATGTAAAAACCAAAAGCGCTCAAAGATTTTGAAGAGTTGTGTGAAAAATTATAAGGGATTTGGAGGATTTTATAGAGGACTTTCGGCTAGGGTTTTGAAAGAAAAGAGAGGTGTTTGATTTAAATTTGGAAAACCTCTTTTAATGCCCTTTAAACTGCCCAGCGGCTGCGCGTATCGATATGCCACGTGGCGTACCAAAACGCCTGTACCGAAATGGTTGTAGCCCGTTTCGATACACGACACCGTATCGGTACATCTTAATCTGTACCGAAACACTTTACAATAACCCGTATCGATAAGCAGAACACCGTATCGATACGTCTGTGCCAGAATTAACATTTTTGGCTGCAGGTTGCTTAAAAATTTGATTTGAATCGAATCGAAATACATGAAAATGATATGAGATCATCATGTATGAACAAAAATAGATGCATACTCCCCCTAGCAACAAGCATATATGCATATAAGAGCAAAATTACAAAAACAATGTAATCAAATAAATTCAAGCTGGTTTTTAAGACCAAAAAAGGTTCTAAGGGTCAAGGAATGCTGGTTAAACCTAACTCTCTCCTAAGAGACCAAAAACGCTCTTTGTCTAGTGGTTTGGTGAAGATATCCGCTAATTGATTTGAGGTGTCTACATATTCTAGAACTACATCATTTTTCAAGACATGATCCCTAACGAAATGATGTCTTATTTCTATGTGTTTGGTTCTAGAGGTTGGATGAGATTTTTAGTGAGACAAATGGCACTAGTATTGTCACACCTAATGGGGATGGTACCTACATCAATTCCATAATCTATGAGTTGTTGCTTCATCCAAAGAACTTGAGCACAACAACTTCCTAAGGATATATATTCAGCTTCAGTGGTAGATAATGCTACACTATTTTGCTTATTAGAAAACCAAGATATGAGCATACTACCTAGGAATTGACATGTGTCGGAGGTAATCTTTCTATCTATCTTACAACCCTCATAATCTACATCTGAGAAGACATGTAAACTAAAGGAAGAGTCTCTAGGATACCAAAGACCTAAACAAGATGTATCTCTAAGGTATCTAAAGATCATCTTAATGGCTATAAGGTGGGATTCTCTAGGACTAGCTTGAAATCTAGCACACAAGCAAACATTAAACAAGATATCTGGTCTACTTGCGGTAAGATAAAGCAACTATCCTATCATTGATTTATAAAGCTTTAAATCCACACACTCACCTCCTTCATCCTTATCAAGCCTTGTAGAAGAACTCATTGATGTGGCTTGAGGCTTTGTGTTCTCCAAGCCAAACTTCTTGAGCATGTCCTTGATGTAATTAGCTTGATTGATGAAGATGTCATCCTTCCTTTGTTTAATTTGGAGCCCCAAGAAGTAGGAAAGCTCCCCCATCATGCTCATCTCAAATTCACCTTGCATCAACTTAACAAACTCTTGACAAAGAAATTCATTAGTAGAACCGAAAATAATATCATCAACATAAATTTGAACTACTAATATGTCTTTTTTATTTCTTTTTATGAAGAGTGTAGTATCCACCTTCCATTTTTCAAAACCTTTTTCAACTAGAAAACTTGACAACCTTTCATACCAAGCTCTAGGAGCTTGTTTCAAACCATATAAAGCTTTTGAAAGTTTAAAAACATGGTTTGGGTATTTTGGATCTTCAAAACCGGGTGGTTGTTCTACATACACTTCTTTATTTATAAAACCATTTAAAAATGAACTTTTAACATCCATTTGAAAAAGCTTAAATTCATTATAACATGTAAATGCAAGAAGCATCCTAATAGCTTCCATTCTAGCTACGAGTGCATAGGTTTCATCAAAATCGATTCCTTCTTCTTGAGTGTAACCTTGAGCACCAAGTCTAGCCTTGTTTCTCACTATGTTACCACTCCCATCTAGCTTGTTTCTATAAACCCATTTTGTTCCTATAGTAGATTTATTACTAGGCCTATCAACTAATTTCCAAACTTGACTTCTCTTAAATTGGTTTAATTCCTCTTGCATAGCTATTATCCAATAATCATCATTTAATGCTTCTTTGAGATTCTTAGGCTCTATGCATAAGATAAATGCTACATTACATGCATTCTTAAGAGAAAGTCTAGTGGTTATCCCTTTGGATGGATCACCCAAAATCTCACCACCTTTGACATAGTTGAACTCTTTTGGGTAGCTCACTTCCTTTTCCTCTAGATTCATGTCCTTCAAGGCTTCTAGAGGTGGATCTTGTGTTTCATCTTCTTTGGTTGGAACTTCATTCACCTTTGATGATTGCCCACCATCATTGGCTTCAAAAATCCCTACATCATCATCATCACAAGAATCCTTCCTCGGAAGTAGGTTATCATCGAAAACCACATGTATTGACTCTTCAACAACTAAAGTTCTTTTATTAAATACATGATATGCTTTAGATTTTGAAGAATATCCTAAAAAGATAGCTTCATCTCTTTTGGCATCAAATTTGCCTAAATTATCTTTTCCATTATTCAAAACAAAACATTTACAACCAAATGGATGAAAATAGCTAATGTTAGGCTTTTTGGATTTAAAATCTCATAAGGATTTTCTTTAAAATGGGCTTAATCATTACTCTATTTATAATGTAGCAAGCCGTATTAGTGGCTTCCACCCAAAAATATTTTGGCAAATTGTTTTCACAAAGCATGGTTCTAGCCATTTCCTCTAAAGTTCGATTTTTCCTTTCAACAACCCCATTTTGTTGAAGTGTTCTAGGAGCTAAAAAATTATGGCTTATACCATTTGAGTTAAAAAAATCCTTAAAACCTAGATTTTGAAATTCGGTACCATGGTCACCTCGAATATGAGAAATAGTTTAACCAAGATCATTTTGAGTAATTTTTGAAAATGTGATGAATTTTTCTAAAGCCTCATCTTTGGTACCTAAGAATAGAACCCAAGTGTATCTAGAGTAATAATCAACTAAAACAAATGCATATGATTTTCCACTCAAGCTAGTTGTTCTAATAGGACCAAAGAGATCCATATGGATCAATTGTAAAACTCTACTAGTTGAAACATCATTAATAGGTTTAAAAGAAACTCTTTTATGTTTGCCTTTTGCATAAGAATCACAAATTTTATCATTTGAAAACTTTAATTTAGGCAAACCTCTTACTAGATCTTTTGAAACCAATTTTTCCAAAACACTCATACTTGCATGCCCTAGTTTTCTATGTCATAACCATGAAGCATGTTCAACATTAGCAACAAAGCATGCATTAGAGATATGAATGTCATCTAAATGCACCATGTATATGTTTCTTATGCGATGACCTAAAAGCACAATTGTGCGGGTTTTGACATTTATAATTTTACAACCATGTATATAAAAAATCACTACGAAACCTTTATCACAAAGTTGGCTTATGCTTAATAGGTTATGTTTAAGACCATTGACATATAAAACATTTTCAATAAGTATGGAAGAGTGATTACCAATGGAACCTATTCCTTCAATTTGACCTTTGGAGTTGTCACCAAATGTCACTAATCCTCCTTTCTTTAGCTTTAGTTCCAAGAATCTACTCTTGTCTCCGGTCATATGTCTTGAGCATCCACTATCAAGGAACCACGTATTTGCACTTGAAGGTTTGTCCTTGTAGCAATGCTCCCCCTACAAACATGGAATCAAACTTATTTTTGGTACCCAAATCTTTTTGGGTCCATGAGCATTAGTTCTCAAAATCTTGATTCCCTTAGGAATCCAATAAGCAATCTCATTTGCATTGTTAGAAGCTACAACATCCTTAGGAATCCAAATGCTTCTAAATTTCTTACCATAATAGGGTCTTGAATACCCTCCATGTTTGTATCTATTAAAGTTCCTTTTAACATTGTTGGGTTTTGAAGATTGTCATTTTTCAAATTTTGATTTCCCAACATTGTTTAAGGAAGCTTTGAGATCATTTACCTCCTTGAGGTAATGATCTTTTAACTCGGAAAGAAGGTTATTTAAATCAACATTTTCTTGTTCAAAATACTTTTAATTGTCATATAAATCACTAACCTTCCTTTCAAGTTCCAAATTGGTTTTGGATAAGGAATCATTTTGATTTTTCAAATTAAGGATAGTTTATTTATTTTTCAAAATAGATTCCTTATATTTTCAACCAACTCGTCATAAGCTTCTTGTAACTCATTATAATCATCAAATAATTCATCATAGGTAAGATCATTTAATGAGTTAGAGGTTACCTTAGGATCCTCCTCAAAGGCCATAAGACAAAGATTTGCAACTTCGTGCTCCTCATCACTTGAAGACTCTTCATCGCTCCAAGTGGCTACTGATAAGTGTTCAAAAGTACTATTTTTCTTACCCTTTTTACTCATATTATTGTTAGACTTAGGCTCATATTAGTTGCATAATTAGCCATTAATGTATTAATCCATGTTTTCTTCCATCGTTGAGCTTGATTACATAACTTGGTAGTTTTTGTGGGAAAAGATGCTGCTTTGGTGTGTTTTGTGTGTATGTGCAGGATCACTTGCCAAAGCAAGGCTAGAGCTAGTTGCCAGGACAATGCATGAAGGAGATGCCGAGCTAGTTGCCAGGGCAATGCATGAAGGAGATGCCGAGCCAGTTGCCAGGGCAATTGTCGACAAAGAGCAAAGGTGATGTGGTAGTCGAAATTGATGACTAGACAAGCCCAAGATGATGTGGAGCAAAGCCCAATCCCAAAGGAATTTGATTTCCATGAAGAGATTAAAGAAGAATTAAATTCCAAGAAGATAGGAGAAGTTCTAGTAGGAATATAATTATAATAATGAATTATATTCTTTAAAGATAATTTAATTCCAACTTAACTTCTTTCTCAAAGAAGGACTTTGACCTAACCCTATAAATAAAAGGCCATATCGTCAACTTCCAAGGAGAGCAAGAGAGGGGAATTTCGACAACTCCAAGGAGGGCAAGAGGAGAGAATTTTCGAATAGCATCTAGGGCAATGAGGATTTCGACAAGCTTCATTCTTCATCCTTTTCTTTCTTGTTCGATTGGTTCATGCTAGGGATTATTTATCTTATGTTTCTTTGGAACCTAGCCATGAACTAAATCTATTTGGCTATGGTTATTGTGTTTTGTGGTTGTGAGAAACTATTGGTTTTTGTTTAGGTAATAAGAGTTTGCACTTTTCTATTCAAGTTTTATTCATTCTTGGTTCTTATTCTTGTTTGCGAGTGAATTGGGAGAGGATCTCGTAACTTCATCTATTTATCTAATATCGGGAGAGTTAGATTCAAGAAACGAATGAATATGATCTTTATTCAATCTATTGATGGTGAAGATTAATCCGGCTTAGGAATAAGTTAAGGATTTCAACGGCTAAGAGGAGCGCAAGATTGGTTGTTGTTCACCCTTGATTCACGCAGGGATGTATTATCAAGGCATGCACAAGTAGCTAGAGTTTCGACTTAGGGATAAGAAGAAACCATTGAAGAACGCTCTGCCGAACCTTAAAGGTTGTTGCCCAGACGCCCAAGTAGTTTCCCAACTAGTCGCCCAGGCAACCATCGATTAGTTGCCAAGGCAACCCTGTTGTGCAAGTTGCCACGGCAACTGAGTTGCCCGTGCACTCTTTTACCTAGACGATCCAATCGGCTATCACACGTCAACTCACGATAACCTGGCCTATCTCTCTCAATTGATCTCATCTATTCTTTTACTTTATTGCTTTCTAGATTAGTTATTAGTTAAAACTCCTATAATCCTTTATTTGTGTTTTTACTTTTTGCAGTGCAAGAGACTAGATTCTTGAAGTGGCACCAATCCCTGTGGAGACGATATCTTTTATACTATAACTTGCAACGTGTATACTTGCACAATTGCGTAGCACTTATTACGCGCAACAAGTTTT
Organism: Hibiscus mutabilis; assembly: GCA_019671005.1. NCBI lineage: Eukaryota > Viridiplantae > Streptophyta > Magnoliopsida > Malvales > Malvaceae > Hibiscus > Hibiscus mutabilis. The sequence goes on from CM033749.1 coordinate 29,134,647, forward strand.
TGGCGCCGTTGCCGGGGATTGGCAATAACGACTTTGTTTTTATTTTCTTGCACATTCTTTTTTTACTTTTCTTGTTTAAGATTCAAAGGGCTAACAAACTTTGGTTTTGCATTGGTATATGACTAGGGCGAGACCAATTACACCAGAATATCCCTTTGATCCAGAAATCGAACGAACCTTACAAAGACTTAGATGAAGGATAAGAGTAGCAATGGCTAATCAAGACGGCAATATGAATCAAGATGTTCCAGCAGGAGGAGGAGTGATTCTTGCACGAAACAGAACTATTCGAGACTATCTTGAAGAAGATCTTGATGGACTTAATCCAAGAGTTGTCGCACCTGAAATTGAAGCCGACCACTTTGAGTTAAAACCGGTAATGTTTAATATGATCAACACAATTGGTCAATTTGGCAGCTCAGCAACTGAAGATGCACGGCAAGATCTTAGATCTTTCCTCGAGATTTGCAACTCGTTCAAAATACACGGAGTCACCCCCGATGTCTTGCGATTAAGATTATTCCCCTATTCACTGAGGGATAGGGCGAAAGCATGGTTGAATAGCATTCATGCCGGATCAATAGCATCTTGGACCGATCTATGTCATGATTTCCTTGCTCGGTTTAATCCTACAAATTTGACTGATAAGCTTTGTAACGATATTACTTCTTTTTGGCAGACAGATGATGAATCCATGTACGAGGCTTGGGAGCGATATAGAGAACTTCTACACAAATGCCCCCTACACGGATTCCCGGTGTTGACTCAAGTAACAATGTTTTACAACACCGTGAATACACCAACAAGGATGATGCTAGATGCCTCGGCAAACGGCATACTCTTAGATAAGTCGCCGGAGGAAGCAATGCAAATTCTAAACAGGCTGGCCAAGAATGATTATCAATTCCCCTCTACTAGAAGAGGAGGAGTTAGACACCAAGCCACAATACATGAACTAGGATCACCATATTCAATTTCGGCACAATTGGCCACTTTAACCAAGATGGTCCAGAACATGCAAAAACCAAACAACACACATGAAGTCAAGGTAATGGATTCTTTTTGTGAGTTATGTGGTGATAACCATGATTCTTCTGAATGTATGCAGAATCCGGAATCCAGCTTCTATGTGGGGAATTACAATTGGAACAACAATGTGATATCTAATACATACAATCCAGCTTGGAAGAAGCACCCGAATTTTTCATGGAGTAATCCCAACAATGCTCTAAACCAGAACAATCAGAATGCACAAGCACCAGGATTCCATCAGAATATGCCACGGCAACAGTTGCCGCAGTAATAACCGACAACATCTAGTTGTTTGGAAAATTCTCTAAATGCTTTTATGATGAAAAATGAATCTTATATCGCTGAGAATAGTAACTTCATAAAAAGAACTGATGCTTTTATTAACAGGACCGAGATGAGATTGCAAAACCAAGAGGCGGCAATCAAATCATTGGAAAATCAAGTCGGACAGTTTGCTCAAAATCTGAATACTAGACCGCAAGGAGGTTTACCTAGCGATACTGAAGTCGCAAGAGGAACTGGCCATGAGCAATGTAAGGCAATCACCACTAAAAGTGGCCAACAACTTAGAGAGGCTCAAACCCGCTCATCAAACAAAACTCCACAAAAAGATCAAGACGAACCTAGCAGCAAAGCCTCAGATGCTGAACCAGGAATTGCCGCGGCAACCAGCAATAAGCATGCCTCGGCAACCGACGATAATGATGCTTCGGTAACTTGTGATAAGCATACCTCGGCAACCCCAATTGATAATGCCTCAACAACTCCAATTGTCCCGGCAATGCCGTCAATCAGGTTTCAAACCAATGAAAGGATCAAAGATATCCGACTTCCACCACCATTCCCACAAAGGTTGAAGCGACAAAAGCAAGAATATAAGTTCAAGAAGTTTCTTGATATCCTAAAGCAAGTCCACATCAACTTGCCATTGGTGGAAGCAATTGAACAAATGCCAAACTATGCCAAGTTTCTTAAAGACATTGTGTCCAAGAGAACAAGGCTAGGAGAGTTTGAAACAGTTGTCGCAACAGAGGGATGCATGGCAATGTTGCACAATCGTATGCCACCCAAGTTGAAGGATCCAGGAAGTTTCACAATACCCTATTCTATTGGAAATCACTATGTCGGGAAAGCATTATGCGACCTTGGGGCTAGCATAAACTTGATGCCTAAATCAGTTTTCCAGAAACTAGGAATCGGGAAGGCAAGACCTACAACAGTTATGCTACAGCTAGCCGACAGATCTTATATGCATCCAGAGCAAAAAATCGAGGACATACTGGTAAAAGTTGATAAATTTATTTTTCCCGCTGACTTTATTGTTTTGGATTGTGAAGCAGATGAGAATGCACCCATCATTCTCGGGAGACCATTCCTAGCAATAGGGAGAACCTTGATCGATGTTGAAAAGGGAGAACTCACAATGAGGGTGAATGACCAGCAAGTTAAACTAAATGTGTTCCAAACACTAAGGCATGCCGATGATCCAGAAGAATGCCAACTTCTTCATGCCACGGCAGAGTTTAACTTCGACGAGGAATTTAGTTGCCTCAGCAACTACATTGCTGATCAAGAGGAACTTGAGGAGTATGAAGAACCGGTCGAAGAGGAACAACAAGAAGAGGCAAATTGGCTAGTCAACCGACCAGGTACATACTTTGAACCACTGGATTACTCAGGTAAGGAAGGTAAACTCGAAAAACCCTCTATTGAACAACCACCGATTCTTGAGTTGAAACAATTGTCAGAGCAACTAAAATATGCATACTTAGGAACCGATAATACATTGCATGTAATTATTTCTTCTAAGTTACAGCCTGAGTAGGAAAAGAAGCTGATCAAGATGTTGAAGCTACACAAAAGGCAATAGGGTGGACAATTGCCGACTTGAAGGGAATTAGCCCGGCAGTGTGCATGCACAAGATTTTGTTGGAAGATGATCACAAACCTTCAATTGAGGTCTAGAGGAGACTGAATCATGCCATGAAAAGGGTTGTAATGAAAGAAATCATCAAGTGGCTTGACGCCGGCATTATATACCCTATCTCTGACAGTACATGGGTAAGTCCGGTACAATGTGTACCGAAAAAGGGAGGTATAACAGTGGTAAGAAATGAAAATAATGAACTCATTCCAACTAGGACTGTGACCAGTTGGAGGGTTTGTATGGATTATCGAAAGCTAAACAAAGCCACCAAGAAAGATCACTTCCCATTACCCTTTATTGATCAAATGCTTGACCGTCTTGCAGGTAAACCCTTTTATTGTTTTCTTGATGGTTATTCAGGTTACAATCAAATTGCCATAGCAGCAGAAGATCAAGAAAAGACAACCTTCACATGCCCATACGGTACTTATGCCTTCCGAAGAATGCCGTTCGGATTGTGTAACGCCCCGGCAACCTTCCAAAGATGCATGATGGCACTCTTTTCAGACATGGTCGAAGACTTCCTTGAAATCTTCATGGATGATTTTTCTGTTTTTGGTAATGACTTCGACAGCTGTCTCGGCAATTTAGAGAGGGTGTTGGCAAGATGTGAAGAAACTGATTTAGTCCTCAATTGGGAGAAATGCCATTTTATGGTAGATGAAGGAATAGTGCTCGGCCACAATATTTCATCCAAGGAAATTGAAGTAGACAAAGCCAAGGTGGACGTGATCGAGAGATTACCTCCACCAAGTTCGGTTAAAGGAATTCGAAGTTTTCTTGGACATGCAGGTTTTTACAGGAGGTTCATTCATATTTTTTCTAAAATCACTAAACCCTTGTGCAACTTGCTTGAACATGATAAAGTCTTCGATTTTGATGATTCTTGCACCCAAGCATTCGAAACCCTAAAGGAAAAGCTTGCCTCGGCACCCATTGTCGTTCCACCAGATTGGACGCTACCTTTTGAGCTCATGTGTGATGCAAGTGATTTCGCGGTAGGAGCAGTCCTAGGCCAACGCACAGGTAAGACCTTCCATGTGATATACTACGCATTTGAATTACACAACAACGGAGAAAGAGTTACTAGCTGTAGTTTTCGCATTTGACAAGTTCCGATCCTATTTGATTGGTACAAAGGTAATTGTTCATATGGACCATTCGGCAATCAAATATCTATTTGCTAAAAAGGATGCCAAACCCCGTTTGATTCGTTGGATATTACTTTTACAAGAATTTGATATTGAAATTAAGGACATGAAAGGAACAGAAAATCAAGTGGTCGATCACTTATCATGTTTAGAACGCAACAGGGAGGAGGACCTGGATCTAGAGATATGCGATGCATTCCCGGATGAACAAATTTTAGTTGCCTCGGCAACCATGGACGCGCATGCCTCGGCAACCCTCGACGCCTCGACAGCTCTTGACGCGCACGCCTCGACAATTTTGGGAGCAGTCACCACGGCAGCACATGCCTCGACAATACCCTGGTACGCGGAATTAGTTAATTTCCTTGTTTGTGGTATTTTACCTTATGGCATTACTCAACAAGAGAAGAAGCGGTTTCGCCATGATGCTAAGCATTACTTTTGGGACGAGCCTCTTTTGTTTAAACAATGTGCAGATCAGGTTATACGCCGATGTGTCCCTAAAGAAGAGCAACAGAATGTACTCCAGCAATGCCATTCTTCACCCTATGGAGGACATTTTGGAGGAACTCGTACCGCGGCCAAAGTTTTGCAATACGGGTTGTATTGGCCAACATTGTACAAAGATGCCCAAGACTTTTACAAGCAATGTGATCGTTGCCAGAGGACGGGCAATATCTCTAGACGACATGAGATGCCGCTCCAAAACATCATCGAGGTGGAATTGTTTGATGTATGGGGGATCGATTTTATAGGACCTTTCCCATCTTTATTCGGTAACCTCTACATTCTACTTACCGTCGACTACGAGTCTAAATGGGTGGAGACAGCTGTAGTTCCCAACAACGATTCCAAGACCGTACAACGATTCTTGCAGAAAAACATATTTACATGGTTTGGGATGCCGAGAGCAATTATCAGTGACGAAGGTAAGCATTTTGACAACAGACTAATTGCCAAGATGTTGCAACGCTTCGGCATATCACCCACAAACCAATGGGCAAGCAGAAATTTCCAACCGGGAATTGAAGGGTATACTCGAGAAAGTTGTAAATCCCTCTACGAAGGATTGGTCATTAAGACTAGATGACGCACTTTGGGCATATCGCACTACATTCAAAACACCCTTAGGTATGTCCCCCTTCCGACTTGTCTATGGCAAAACATGCCATCTACCAGTGGAAATCGAACACAAGGCATACTGGGCAATCAAGACCGTGAATATGGATTGGGAAAGTGCCGGACAAAAGCGTTTGTTGGACCTCAACGAGATAGAAGAATTCCGTGCACTCGCCTATAACAATGCACGAATCTACAAGGAGAAAACAAAGCAATGGCATGACAAGAAACTATCGCCACGACAATTCACGCCAGGGCAACTAGTTCTCCTATTCAACTCTCGGCTAAAACTTTTCCCGGGAAAGCTGAAATCAAGATGGTCAGGACCATTCGAAGTTGTCAAACCATTCTCTCATGGTGTCGTGATAATCAAGTCCATCACTGACAGACATGAATTCAAAGTTAATGGACAAAGATTGAAACACTACAATGGTGCCCATGTGGAACGTAACACGGAAGTGGTCAACTTAGAAGATGCATGAGCATGCTCTCCCTTTGATATTTTATTTTTATTTTTATTTTTTTTATTTTTGATTAATTTTTATTTTATTTTATTTTTCGAACTATATATATATTTATTTATTTCTGATTATTATTATTCTTTAGGATAGATTTTTTTAATTTATCTTTTTAAGTTTAAGAATCCCTTTATACATCTTTATTTATTTTCTTTTATTAGTTTAATTTTAATCCTTATTTGATTTGTCTTTGAATTGTAGGAAAAAAAGTTCAAGATAAAGAGGAATTTTAATCCAAGAAAGAAAACATCTTCAACAAGGAAACTAATGGGCTGAATCTAAGGCTTATATAAAGCCTCCAATTTACCCTAATCAAACCCCCTTTGCCGTCACCCTCTCCCTAAACCAAAACCCTTTTTTTTCGTTTTCCTCTAATCCCACCCTCCATATTTACCACCTATCTTTTCTATAAAACCCATCACCCTTAACCTATTCCTACTTTTTATCTTGCAACTTTTTAGTTTCTTTTCTTTTCTTTGTTTTTACAAAAATCACAACCAAGATCATCCATGGCATCCAAAATTAAATTTTTAGTTCATCCAAGTTCCTCCAAAGAACCAAGATACAAGAAGTTTGTTACACCGGTGGTTCAAGAAAGATTTCACTCCTAGTTTGAAAGCCGGAAGATTCATGAAGAACAAGGCTTTGAATACTCCAACTCTCATCAAGATTTTGGCCTTGAACCATTCATCTTCAAGAGGATTGCACATCAAAAGTGGCAAATCTTTTGCCATCAACCGGAACCGGGAAACATCTCATGGGTAAGAGAATTCTATGCTCACTCACCTAACCCGGATAATATTTATGTTTTTGTTCGTGACAAGGCCATACTCATAAGTCCCGAAAACGTCAACACCTTTTACGGGCTTTACATTGAGAAGGACGAGCATCAAGCCTTCGTTGATCAAATCACGCCCAAGCAACTCGACAAGGTGCTTCAAGAACTCACTCAACCGGGAACTCATTGGAACGACGGTAAATACAAGGGCACGGTAAATCTCCTTCGGCTTAAACCCGAGGCAAAACTATGGAATAAGTTTGTTAAAACTTCTTTAATACCCACCACACACAATACTACCGTTGATATACCACGTCTTTTGCTCATACATTCTATTTTGCATAATCGCATCATTAACATTGGAAAAATTATTTGTGATGAGATTTTTGTATGTAGCTCAAAAGATAAGGGTTCTCTTTTCTTCCCTTGCTTAATTTCTAATCTTTGCAAGGAGATGCATGTCCCAAGTGAGTCCACCGATGAAAAGGCCCTACCAAAGTCCGGTTGGAATCAAGCACAAATCCGAAAGCTAATGGGAGAGGCATCGGGAAATTCTTCAAGGCCTCCAATTGCCGCGGCAACTCCTGTCGCCCCGGCAATCCCTAATGCCCAAGCACCTAACGCCCGGGCAACTCGGCCATCAACCCCGGGACACTTTGAAGCACTCTTGCAACCATTGGTGAGCCACCTAAGGTAAATTAAAGACCGGCAACTAATGTTCATGCGGTACATGAAGGAGCACAACAATGTCATCACCCAAGTCATCCTAGAAAAGTACCTGGACAATCGCGTGCCGTTCCCAATCTTTCCTGCCGAAATCCTTGCCCCGGCAACCAATGAAGCAGTCACCACGGCAACCAATGAAGCAGTCACCACGGCAACCGCAACAGATGATGCCGCGGCAACCTACATTGTGCACGCACAAGCTGATGCCACGACAACCAACCCTGAAGATGCCACGGCAACCAAAGCTAAAGACATCCCGGCAACCACTGCAAAAGCCAAAGGTAAAGCATCTATGCCTGAATCAACTCCTACGGAATCATTTTCTGATTTTTTAGATTTGGACGAGTCCTCCATTGCACCAACAAAGACCGCACCAATTGAATCCTCCAAGCGAAAAGCCAATGACACTGATGAAGAGGACGATGAGGACAACCCCGTACGAGGATCGATTCCACCACCGGCAACAAGAAAACAACCATCGCGTTCAAACAAGAGAATCAAGACACCGACCAAAAGGAAACTAATCATCTACGATGACGAACTCTCAGAGTAAGTCCTCGTATGCATTTTATTTTTCGTTATTTTTATTTTTCTTTAATGCATGCATTGAGGATAATGCCTCACTCGAGTTTGGGGGGGGATTGTTATTAGTAGTTACCATGTTTAGTTACATTCATCTTAAGTATTACATTTAGGATACATAAATTGCTTGCCATACCTTTAATTGGAACAAGAATTGCTTAGATTTGATGAATATCCGATGATAACTTTGCCAATGCACTTAATTGATAGAATTTTTATTCTAGGATAACCATGGAAAAACTTAGAATTTTACTATGATGCTAAATTTGATGAAACACTGTTGTGGTTTGATTGATTTAAGGAATTCTAGTGAACTTAGGTTGATAATTAACAAATTGGGGGATTAGAATAAAAATTGGATGAATGCTAGAGGTGCCCGAAATTGGCTCTAGCATGTGCTAAAAAAATTGATCGCTAGAGGTGCCCAAAACCGACTCTAGTCGAATAAAACTAAAAACAAAACACTAGAGGTGCCCAAAACTGGCTCTAGTTAAAACATGTTAAAAAGAACCCAATAAAGTAATTTGAAAACCTATTGTTTGCATAGAATCCAAAAAATCAACTTGCACACAACTCCGCACACACTCACAAGCATTATAGTTTGATTCCGAGTAATTCCTAAGTTTTTCGAAAAATGAAAAGCCAATCATACTTTGTGCCCCGGTTCAGAGAATTGAAATCAAGTTCAAAGCTAAGTTTGTGAAAATTGAAGTCTTGGCAGGTAATTATGAGTTTGCATTGCTTGAGGACAAGCAATAGTTTGAGTTTGGGGGTGTGATAAGTGTTCAAAAGTACTATTTTTCTTACCCTTTTTACTCATATTATTGTTAGACTTAGGCTCATATTAGTTGCATAATTAGCCATTAATGCATTAATCCATGTTTCCTTCCATCGTTGAGCTTGATTACATGACTTGGTAGTTTTTGTGGGAAAAGATGCTGCTTTGGTGTGTTTTGTGTGTATGTGCAGGATCACTTGCCAAAGCAAGGCTAGAGCTAGTTGCCAGGACAATGCATGAAGGAGATGCCGAGCTAGTTGCCAGGGCAATGCATGAAGGAAACGCCAAGCCAGTTGTCAGGGCAATTGTCGACAAAGAGCAAAGGTGATATGGTAGTCGAAATTGATGACTAGACAAGCCCACGATGACGTGGAACAAAGCCCAATCCCAAAGGAATTTGATTTCCATGAAGAGATTAAAGAAGAATTAAATTCCAAGAAGATAGGAGAAGTTCTAGTAGGAATATAATTATAATAAAGAATTATATTCTTTAAAGATAATTTAATTCCAACTTAACTTCCTCTTCAAAGAAGGACTTTGACCTAACCCTATAAATAAAAGGCCATATCGTCAACTTCCAAGGAGAGCAAGAGAGGGGAATTTCGACAACTCCAAGGAGGGCAAGAGGAGAGAATTTTCGACAAGCATCTAGGGCAAGAAGGATTTCGACAAGCTTCATTCTTCATCATTTTCTTTCTTGTTCGATTGGGTTCATGCTATGGATTATTTATCTTATGTTTCTTTGGAACCTAGCCATGAACTAAATCTATTTGGCTATGGTTATTGTGTTTTGTGGTTGTGAGAAACTATTGGTTTTTATTTAGGTAATAAGAGTTTTCACTTTTCTATTCAAGGTTTATTCATTCTTGGTTCTTATTCTTGTTTGCGAGTGAATTGGGAGAGGATCTCGTAACTTCATCTATTTATCTAATATCGGGAGAGTTAGATTCAAGAAATGAATGAATATGATCTTTATTTAATCTATTGATGGTGAAAATTAATCTGGCTTAGGAATAAGTTAAGGATTTCAACGGCTAAGAGGAGCGCAAGATTGGTTGTTGTTCACCCTTGATTCACGCAGGGATGTATTATCAAGGCATGCACAAGTAGCTAGAGTTTTGACTTAGGGATAAGAAGAAACCATTGAAGAACGCTCTGCCGAACCTTGAAGGTTGCTGCCCAGACGCCCAAGTAGTTGCCCAACTAGTCGCCCAGGCAACCATCGATTAGTTGCCAAGGCAACCCCATTGTGCAAGTTGCCACGGCAATTGAGTTACCCGTGCACTCTTTTACCAAGACGATTCAATCGGCTATCACACCTCAACTCACGATAACCTGGCCTATCTCTCTCAATTGATCTCATCTATTCTTTTACTTTATTGCTTTCTAGATTAGTTATTAGTTAAAACTCCTATAATCCTTTATTTGTGTTTTTACTTTTTACAGTACAAGAGACTAGATTCTTGAAGTGGCACCAATCCCTGTGGAGACGATATCTTTTATACTATAACTTGCAACGTGTATACTTGCACAATTGCGTAGCACTTATTACGCGCAATAGCTACATAGGCCTTGTGGTTCCTTTTCTTCTCGAAGCCTTTCTTCTTGAGTTGGGGACTATCGATCTTGATGTGTCCCGGCTTCTTACATTCGTAGCACATAATAGGATATTTTTCTTCTTCATTGCTCTTGTTATTGAGATCCCTTCTTCGATTAAACTTCTTTCTTCGGTTGGATCTCATGAGTTGAGTGAATCATTTGGCTATCATAGCCAACTCCTCATCTTCCACCTCGCTAGAATCACTCTCATTATAAGATGCTTTGAAAGCGATTCCCACTTCCTTCTTCTCGACCTTCATTTCTCCCTTCTTCTTTTCTTTATCTCTTCATTTCTTCATTATCTCATGGGTGAGAAGGGACCCCATAAGAGCGCCAAGCTTTAGCGTCTTAAGATCTTTCGCTTTTATGATTGTCGTTATTTTACCATCTCAAGACTCGGGAAGTGAGTAGATTTGTTTTCGAACTAGCTTCTCCTCCGGAATGACTTTTCCTAGACCCTTGAGGCCATTGACAGTGATAGAGAAATGTTTGAACAATTTGGAGATGTCTTCATCCGGCTCCATCTTAAAATTTTCATAGCTCAAATTAAGAAGCCCAATCTTGGTCTCCTTAACTTTATTAGTGCCTTCGTATGTAATCTCGAGCTTATCCTAAAATTTTTAGCACTTGAGCAAGATGACATCTTCGAGTACTCATCTAGTCCAAAAGAGAAAAATAGCATGTGCATTGCTTTATCATTGATTTGAAGCTTCTTCCGATCTTCATCGGTCATCTCGTTATTGGACTTTGGTACTAACTGATCACATTCTCTCTTCATTGGGATTGTCGATCCATCTTCCACTACACCCTATAGGAGGTAGTCATGTGATTTGATGAAGAACCTCATACGGTTTTTCCAATAGGGATAGTTATCCCCATTAAAGTATAGAGATTTAGTGATGGAATATGACTCGTACAAGTTGTTGCTAGAGGTGGATGTCATGGATTTGACTTCTATTGATTGGATCACCTTCTAAGATCGCCTCAACGGTTGTTAGACCTTCGGTTGAGTTGATACCAATTGTTAGGATGATCAATCAATTGAGATGGTGGCCAAGAAGGGGTGAATTGGTAATTTAAAATTTTTGGAAGCAAATGGAAAGTGAGACAATAGGACACAAGGATTTATAGTGGTTCAACCTTCTAACAAGGTCTACGTCCACTACCTTAGCTTCCTACTAAGGATTTCAACCAATTCACTATAGAATTCTTCCCCTTTTCTAGGTTAAGGAGGCAACCGTTACAATCGATCAAAGCTTTCTACCCAAAGCTTGATCAAGGATCACTCTTTTACAAGAAAGAAAAATGGCAAATAGATAATGTCCTCACAAGGTGAATATTTGCCCAAATTACAAGAACACTCAACCCCAAACTTGAAATAAAAGATTATAATGAAATACACAAGTTGGGTACAAAGGTTTGACTCTAAAAGCTCAAAGGGTTAGATTTTGCTTGATTGCTTGAATGTTGTTCAATGAATGTTCAATTGTTGTTGCAACAGCTTTGGAGTCTTGTATTTATACCCTCTCATTGATTTCTAGCCGTTTGGGTGGTTGGATTATTGAATATAGCCATTGAAGAGCTTCTTTCCCGTAACAAAAATTGTCTGCCAACCATTCGTATTGGTACACAAAAGGTCGTATCGATACCTGTTGCAAGAAAAATATAGCCGTTATGTATAGGCATATCGATACCCGGGAGGCCGTATCGAAACAGTTACAGTGTAAAACATGGGGCGTATCAAAACGGTAGGGTCGTATTGGTACGGTTTTTGCTTACTAGAATCTGAGATGAAAAATTGCATCGGTACGCCTAGAGGCGTATCGTTACGGTTAACGAAAAATTAAAAGTTCGTTGATTCCAATAACTGACAAGGCAACGGTCAAAAACATTTAATGCAAAGATATCGAAGATCTTGTCAAACCGTATCGAAACGGCTGAGACCGTATTGGCACGGATAAGAATGTCTTAAACCCAAATTTCAAATTGTATCAAAACAAACAAGGCCGTATCGAAACACTAAGCTTAAAACGTTTGCCCAGCTGAAGGCCGTATCGAAACGGTCAAGACCTTATCAAACTGCAATGCCTAATTTTTCAAAGACATATGATTACCGTATCGAAATAGGCTAAGCCGTTTCGGTACGCTTTGCAAAACCAAATTTCATTAACCAGTTTCCGTATTGAAACACCAAGGGTGTATCGATACGTCTGGGCAAAAATACAAAGTTTGGCTTGAAAACACTTAGAAAAATTTTGGGTTTAAGTTTTGGACTTAAAGAAAATTTTCCTTGTCAATTTGTGAGACTTTAGAATACTTAAAAATTTATTTCCTTTTACAATTTAGTCCTTAAACACTTTGTTATATCAAAATCAAACATAGTTTTTACAAATTCGAGTCGAGTGAACTAGTGTCGAGTTGCTCAAGTTTCTGGTCAAATTTAATTGTAAACATTTATAATGTTATAGTACTAATTAATTCTAATTTAAACGGTTTTCTATAACCACATACAATACACATATATTTCTTCATATTTTTTTCATATGTGATATATATATATATCAGGCAGGATTGAATGAGTTAAATTGAACTCGAAAACTGATCCAACGATTACTAAATTTTTTTAGTTATTCGAGTTATTCAAATTTCTATTTTATAACTCAAATTTTATTTGGATTTTTTCAGTTGAGTTTATGAAATTACGAGTCGAGTGAAGACGAATCGAGTTTTTCGCGTTGAGTCAAGTCGAGTTTTGGTCACCCTAATGCTAGGATTCAGATCATTGACCTTGCTTAAGGGATTAGTACCTTATCTCGCTAGACCAATTGTTTGTTGGTAATTTTATTACTTTTTAAAATGAGAATATTTTAGTAATTTTTAATTGAGTTAGTTTTCAGGGTAAAGTACAAAAATGGTCACTAAACTATCCCTAAAAATACAAAATGGTCACCAAACTTTCAAAAATTACATAATGGTCATTAAACTTTAGTTTTTATTACAAAATGGTCACTAGGCCGCTAACTGTTGTTAACTGGGAGACGTGAAAGTTATGAAAATTTGTATAATAACATATTTAATCCTCAATATTTATACATTTAATCAATTTAGACATCAATAATGAGGGTTAAATTCGGAATAAATTGATTAAATGTGAAAATATGGAGGATTAAATGTTATATTATTTAAATTTGTGTAATTGTCACGTCACCTAATTAACGATAGTTAACGGCTCAGTGATCATTTTGTAACAAAAACTAAAGTCTAATTCTCATTATGTAATATTTAAAAGTTTGATGACTATTTTGTATTTTTAGAAATAGTTTAGTGGCTATTTGTGTACTTTACCCTAATTTTTAAGTTGATACGTAATACAAAAGTGACTTGCGCATTTAATAATAGTATAAATAAAACATGGAAAAAACTTTGATACACAAGCCGTGTAAACTTTAGTTTACACGTGCCTTTTAGTTTTATGGGTTAAAGTTTTAGTTTAGGGTTTAGGGTTTAGGAGTTTAGGTTGTAGAGTTTAGAATTTAAGGTTAGTGTTTAGAATTTAGTGTATAGGGTTTAAAGTTTAGGGTTTAGTTTTTTAGGGTTAGGAATTTAGGATTTATGTTTTTATAGTGTAAATACACAGGCTTGTGTAAAATTAATTTTACATAGCCTATGTATCAAAGTTTTACCCATAAAACATGTAGAGTTGAAAACGTAAGATTAAATTATTAAATTCGTATAGTGGACACCGTGGAAAATCAAATTATTAAATTTGAAATTAGTCTCGTTTCCGTTTGGCTTAAATGAAAATTACGTGTCCAAAGTATGTCTTTTTTAAACTTTAGGTGCCTAAAGTATTTTTTTGTAAAAATAGGTTCCTAAAGTTTCAAAAATTATAATTTTAGATGCCTGACTGTTAATGGGTGTTAAAAAATTTTAACCAATCAATGTTTGACACGTGACATATTTGGGGTACTTAAAATTTTAACTTTTGAAACTTTGGGCACCTGTTTTTGCAAAAAAAAAACTTTAGGCACCTATAATTATAACTTTTGAAACTTTGGGCACATATTTTTACAAAAATACTTTAGATACCTAAAGTTCAAAAAAGATATACTTTAAGCACATATTTTTCATTTAAGCATTTCCGTTTTACAAATAAAAAGTACAACATTTAATTTTATGAGCGACAACATCACATAAAAAGAAATTACAGGTAATTTTTGGGTATCTGCAAATTACTAATTATAAATATAATAGTAAACAAGTTTTTTTATAAATTCTAATTTTAATCCTAATAGGTGTTCTTAATGGATTTAAGATTCATGACTTAAGATAATATTAAGAAATAAAGATTAGCAATTTGACCAACCGGTCAATTGTGCTTGCTCAATAATAAACAAGTTAATTTTCTTTTGAAAGTAGTAATTTAATCATTCAATTAAATTTTTGTGGCAAACATGTCACTCTACCATTAAAATTGGAATATAGTCTGATACAATAATAATTTTAGTCTCAAAACTTATACATTATGTCAATTTGGTCCTAATTAAAAAATAATTCTAAAATTTACATTTCATATTTAAAAATTTCGACATTGCACCCTTATGACACACCATTCGACCCATTGTTGCACTAAATGCTACTGTCCCTCAGCTCGATGATAGAAAAATATGATATATCAACAAACACAACCACTTAACTATTAGACAACCAACATACTAATGGAACATACTCATTCGCCTAATAGAATTTTTAAATATGAAGGGTTAAGTTTATTGAATTATTTCGAATTAAGACCAAATTAATAGAATGTGTAAATTTTGGTGACTAAAATTACTATTATATTAAATTATCAGTACAATTTTAATGATAAAAGTGGCATATTTATCACAAAATTTTAATTAAATGATTAATTGTTACTTAAAATTTTTTGGACAAGTATCGATTCTTATTTTGTGTTAGGATATTTGTTTTGATATAATAATTAAAAAATAGTTTTGGACTAAATTGAAAAGAATTCTAAAATATTTTTAAGTCCAAACAACTTGAAAATAAGTTTGAGAAGTTTTGGAAATGTTTTAATGTAGCCAAACTAACGTTTTCAACATAGGCGTACCGATACGGTATACCCCGTATCGATACGGTCCAAGGGTTTCAACTACAATGATTTTCCAGAACCGAAAAACTGTTACAATGATTTTCCAGAACCGAAAAACCGTACTGATACGCCTAGCGTATCAATACAGATAGGGTCGTACCGATACACATGTACGCATACCGATCCCCATTTTAACTACCCCCAACGACTATTTCCCAACAATTATTTAAATTGCAGGGTGTACTGAAATAGACCAACCCGTACCTATACGGTTTGCTAAACAAACCAAGGCGTACCGATACAGTTAGCAAACAAACCAAGGTGTTTCAATACAGTTAGCAAGATTGAGCATAATGGCTAGTACATGTACCGATACGGGTACACGCGTACCGATACAGTTAAGCAGCTAAGAGCTTAACGCCTAGTTTCCAAGAAGGGCGTATCGATACGGACAACTGTAGAACTGCATTAATTGCGGGAAATAGAGGCTCCAAATGCTCCAATTCAATCCCAACGGTCTCCAACGACTATGAACTCAATTGGGAGTATATAAGGGACTTCCAAGCATCTTTGGAAGACTAATGCTTCAATTGTCAACAACAATATGATGTCCAATTTGTCTTAGAGCTTAAATTCTCATTCTTTGTATAGACTACACTTGTTGAGCTTAAATGTCAATGTATGCTCAATTGTATTAGGTTTTGGGTGAGGGCTAAAATTGTGCAAACACATACCTAGAGAGGGATTTTCAGTTTGCTAGATTTTCTCTTGCTTAAGAGTGTTCCCAAAGCTCGGGTTGTGAGCTTTGGTTGGTAGACTTCGGTTGAGTCTAGGATTGTAACGGTTGCCTCCTTAGCCTAGAAAAGGGGAAGAATATCTAGTGGATATTGGTTGAAAATCCTTAGTGGGAAGCTAAGATAGTGGAGGTAGGCTTGGCCGAACCACTATAAATCCTTGTGCAATTGCCTATTTTCGCTTCCACTAAAAACACCCAAAAGTCAATCTTCTCCACCCTTGGTAAGCTAAACGGTTGAAGGAATTCGAGCCCAACAATTGGTATCAGAGCGAGGCTCAATCGAGAGGGATTAACATCCTATTGAGGTGATCCGGCAAGCTTGACCATCAACAACTCAACTGGCTTCCATGGTGTTATCCATCGACAAACCGCCATTCTTCAACGGTGACAACTATGCTTCTTGAAAGCATAGAATGGTGTTTTTCATGAAGAACAAAGATTACCGTCTTTGGGACATAGTTGAAGATGGACCGTTCGTGCCAAATTGGAGCAAGGCGGAATGGAGCGCAGAAGATCGCAAGAATATGGAGCTCAATTACAAGGCCATACACATTCTATTTTGTGCATTGGGCCCGGAAGAATATGCGAAAGTATCTTCTTGTGAGAGTGCCAAGGAGTTATGGGACAAACTTGAAGCAATCCATGAAGGGACAAACGAGGTGTAGGTGACAAAGATTGGTCTACTCAACCTCGAATACAAAAACTTCAAGATAGACCTATACGAAGACATCAAGAGCATGTTTGACCGGTTCTCTACAATCGCTAATCAACTCAAAAGTCTTGGAGAAGAGATTTTGAAAGAAAAGCTTGTTCGGAAGATGATTTATTCACTTCTTGAATTATGGGAGAGCAAGAAGACGACCATTATTGAAGTCAAAGACTTGAAGAAGCTCAAGCTTGAAGAGCTCGTAGGGTCTCTTCTCACCCATGGGATGATGTCTCTACCCTTGAAGAGGGAGAAGGAGAAGATAATCCAAGAGAAAAGAATCGATGTCAATATCATTGCTCTACAATCCTCCACAAGCCACCAAGAAGAATCAAGTGAGGAGGAAAGTGAAGATGAAGAGATAGCCTATCTCTTCAAGGAATTGGCCCGATTCATGAAGAGCAACAAAGAAGAATCCAAGCATGAATCAAAGAAGAATATGGTGGATTCCCCTAGTGCTCAAAAGGCAAGGAGACGAGGCACACCAAATACGAGTGCCCTCGCTTCAACAAAAAGGGATCATTATCAAAGAAATCATATTTGGCTACATGGAGTGATAAAGACTCCACCGATGAAGATGAGATAGCCCACCTATGCTTGATGGCCCTCCAAGAGGGAGAGGTAGCTTCTAACTCATCTATTTCAAATTCTTATACTTTTGATGAGTTGCAAGATGCCTATGACAAATTGGTTTTTGAATTCAAAGTCTCGTTTTCTAAAAACAAAAAGTTAATTTCTAAATTGAAAATTGAAAATGATTTGCTTATGAAAACCAATTTGGAGTTTGAAGCAAAAATGAAAGATTTTGAGCTTAAAGTTTTAAACTTACAAAATTTGCTTCAAAAGATCATCAAAAAGAAGTAGATGATCTTAAGAAAGAAAAAGATTTGATTTCCAATGAACTTCAAAAGAAAAATAACTTGGGAAAATCAAACTTTTATCAAAGACAATCTAGTCCCCCTAGATTTTCAAATGGAAAAGTTTTTAGAAGTATTTGGGTCCTAAAAGGAAACTAAAAATGATGAAATTGAAAAATGGATTCCTAAGGGGACTAAATTATGTGCCACTAATGCCTATGGATCCAAAGCAATTTGGATACCAAAATATTTGTGATTGTCTTTTTGTAGGTGTGATGGAGATTTGATCAACAAGTGATAAGATTGAGGGGGAGCTCTATATACACAAGGGATGAACACTTGAAGAAGGAAGGCTTCACATCCTCCCTTTGATTCAAGTGTGGTAAAATTAGTTGAATTTAGTTTATTTTAATTTGATTTATTTATTTTAATTCAACTAGTTTATCATATATGTTGGACTAACCATATGAATGATGCTTGAGTAAGGGGGAACCATTTTTAAAACAAAACTTATTTTTTTCAAAAAAAATTCATTTGAAACTCTCCATTGTTATGAACTTTAAAGTTTTCAAACTTTGGTTTGAACCATTTTTGATATAACAAAAAGGGGGAGAATGTTTTAAAAAATTGAATTTTCAAATGAATAAGGGGGAGCTTATAAGATTTTCATCATTAAAGCTCTTATTCAAATCTTATTTTTACTAAGGGGAAGAATCTCAAAAACAATTTTGCAAGTTGGTTTTATTATATCAAAAAGGGGGAGATTGTTAGGATATTTGTTTTGATATAATAATTAAAAAATAGTTTTGGACTAAATTTAAAAGAATTCTAAAATATTTTAAACTCCAAACAACTTGAAAATAAGTTTGAGAAGTTTTTGAGAGGTTTTGGAAATGTTATAAATGTTTTAATGTAGCCAAACTAACGTTTTCAACACAGACGTACCGATACGACCCTATTCGTATCGGTACGGTCCAAGGGTTTCAACTACAGTGATTTTCAAAAACCGAAAAATTGTACCGATACGCCCCTAGGCGTACCGATACGAATAGGGTCGTACCGATATGCATGTACGCGTACCGATCCCCATTTTAACTACCCCTAACGGCTATTTCCCAATAGTTATTTAAATTGTAGGGCGTAACGAAACAGACCAACCCGTACCGATACGGTTTGCCAAACAAACCAAGGCGTACCGATACGGTTAGCAAACAGACCAAGGTGTTTCGATACGGTTAGTAAGACTGAGCATAACGGGTAGTACATGTATCGATACGGGTACACACGTACCGATACGGTTAGGCAGCTAAGAGCTTAACGGCTAGTTTCCAAGAAGGGCGTATCGATACGGGTAACCGTGTGTCGATACAGACAGCTGCAGAACTGTATTAATTGTGAGAAATAGAGGCTCCAACGGCTCCAATTCAATCCCAACGGTCTCCAACGACTATGAACTCAATTGAGAGTATATAAGGGACCTACAAACATCTTTGGAAGACTAATGCTTCAATTGTCAACAACAATATGATGTTCAATTTGTCTTAGAGCTTAAATTCCCATTCTTTGTATAGACTACACTTGTTGAGCTTAAATGTCAATGTATGCTCAAGTGTTTTAGGTTTTGGGTGAAGGCTAAAATTGTGCAAACACATACCTAGAGAGGGATTTTCAATTTGCTAGATTTTCTCTTGCTTAAGAGTGTTCCCAAAGCTAGGGTTGCGAGCTTTGGTTGCTAGACTTAGGTTGAGTCTAGGATTGTAACGATTGTCTCCTTAGCGTAGAAAGGAGGAATAATATCTAGTGAATATTGGTTGAAAATCCTTAGTGGGAAGGTAAGGTAGTGGAAGTAGGCTTGGCCGAACCACTATAAATCCTTGTGCAATTGTCTATTTTTTGCTTCCACTAAAAACACCCAAAGGTCAATCTTCTCCACTCTTGGTAAGCTAAACGGTTGAAGAAATTCGAGCCCAACAATTTGTAAATATCGAGACTTAGTTTTTTTAATAACATTTTAAGTTTTTGGACAAATATCGATACTTGCCCAAAAATATAAAAAATAAGCCTAAAATATTATAAAAAATTCTAATATTTTAAATTTTTAGACAAATATAAAAAATTATTGTCTTTTAACTACATCTTATACCTATTGTAAGTTAGACTTGCCCCATCATTGGTTTAATCAGTTCCTTGTTTATTTCCACAAAATAAATAAACAAGGAAAATAAAATTAGAAAAACGACGCCGGTTGATGCCTCCTATCTGCCCACAAGTTAAAGTATCTTAACTGCAAGAAGTGCTTAAAAGCAAACATGAGAAGCTCTGTGCTCATTTCGGATTCCTCGTCTCCAGTTTGATTTCTCCTCAAAGCTTGTATTTTCTCGATTTTTTTCGCTGGAAACAAACACAAGATAACTGGAGGTTTTGTCCGCGGAGACGAACAAAGCTTGAGAGCAAAGACTTGCTACTCTGAAAACCCTAGACCCGATCCCTGCTGGGCTATCGTCCGGGAAACATTGACGAAAGAAACAAACTGAAATCCTTTTGATTCGAAAGTTGGGAACCGTAAAAAGGGGAAAGTTTAGTAGTGTGTTTTAGATGGACAGATCTAGATCCAAGAGGAACTATTACTATGACCAAGACTATGATGGGGAGACAATGGGTAGGACGAAACCTCGGTACAACAACCATCACTACCTACCTAATAGTCACCGCCACCGTGGCAACAATCCCAACAGCAATAACAACGGAGGCAACAACGGTCGACCTCCGAATAAAGGCAGTGGCAGTAGCGGCGGTGGTGGAGGAGGAGGACAAGACTCTTCCCTTATGGTCACCACTAGCTACCGCATTCTATGCCACGATATGAAAGCTGGGGGTGTAATCGGTAAGTCGGGTAGCATTATCAAGTCCATAAGACAACACACCGGCGCGTGGATCAACGTTCTCGAGCTGATTCCTGGCGACGAAGAACGCATCATCGAGATATCTGATGCACGTCGCCGTGACCCTGAAGGGAGAATGCCGTCGTTTTCTCCTGCTCAGGAGGCGTTGTTACTTGTACATGAGAGGATTCTAGAGAGTGATTCGCAGTTTGGATTTGGTGGTGGCGGAGGAGAGGAGGAGGAGGAATACGGAGCGGTGGTGAGAGGAGGAGGGAACAGGGTGACTACGAGGTTGGTTGTTTCGAGGATGCATGTGGGTTCTTTATTGGCGAAAGGAGGAAAGATTATTGAGCAAATGAGAATGGAAACAAAGACTCAGATTAGAATTCTGCCTAGAGACCATACATTGCCCCGTTGCGTTTCCATGTCTGAGGAGATTGTTCAGGTCTGCGACAAACTGCATTTGGATTTGCATTTATTACACAAAAATTAGGTGTAATTACAAAATATAATGTTTGAGGTTTTCAAAATTCGAAGATATGTTTAAATGCAATGGCTTAATGGAGTGATCGGGATTCAGGCAGTTAAACGTTTATGTACGGATTAAAGAATTTCAGGTCTTGGTTTGGGATTATGGGGCTGAATCCAAAATCTTGATCTGAATGAATGAATGCTACCCGTGGATTATAGCAGTTACTAATGTGGTTTCCTTTCATTGCCTTTCCCCTTAGAGAAACTTCTATTAAAAATCTAATACTAGTACATGCCAGTGGCATTGCCGGACTGCTGCTCTGATAATCTTATCTATGTGTTAAACAATTTGCCCTTGCTGAAAAAAATACCTATTCTCTGTTAATTAAACTAAAGAGGCTTCAGGTCTTCATAAGGTTTTATTATGGAGTTTTTAGCTGGCATTTTGTTTAAAATAAGAATGGCTTCTTCTACTTGGGATTTTCGAACTCTTTTCACTCTAATCTGATTGCATTCCTGTGATTTTTTCAATCTGCTGTGTTTTCAATTTTCATCTGTTTTTTGTTTCGGTAGATACTTGGGATTCTTGGTTATTAAAAATATGTGCAATGTAGGTTTTCCTCTTATAATAGCTCACTGATGGAAGATTTCATGTATTTGAAAGCTATCATGCTTTATATTGTTGTTCTATACATCGTGCTTCTCTATTATTTGAATGTATCATCCTTATCAGATACAAGTTCTTTTGATTGTCTCAGCAGTTCTATTAATCTTTAGATATTACTGAGTATCAATCATTCATATGATTGCTGATAAAGCAGTCTGAATCTAGGTAGTCTATGCAGTTGAGGCTGAAAATGGGTGTAAAAGTTGGATAGTTCAGATCCATGAATATTGAATTGTTCCTACTGTCCATAATGCATTGCAAAGAATAATGCTTCTGATGGTGCTATTTGTTATGGGTGGCCGTGTTTCGGCTACCAAACATGACTATTCGGAAAGCTTTTTTGGTTTAACATCTATTTAAGTGTATTCAGTTTGAACTTTTTCTCCCTCGCAATTTCCCTCTGGTGAAAGATACTGAAAATGGTTTTATGATATTTGTCTACTGTTGTTTGCATGCAGGTTGCGGGTGATGTAAATGCTGTAAAAAATGCTATAGCAATTATTTCATCACGCTTAAGGGAGAGTCAGCATCGTGACCGTAGTCATTTCCAGGGGACGAATGCATTCACCAGAGCGGTTTTTCCCTGATGATGATTATATTCCACCGATAAACAATGCATCACGTAAATCATCTATGGATGGTTCTTTTGGTTCTCGGATGTCTACTATGAATTACAAAGGCAACAATTATTCCTCACGTCCATCTGGCTTCGTTGAAGCTGGGACTGCTCCTTTAGCGGACAGTGGACAGCCTCTTTATGGTGAGGATCTTGTGTTTCAAATACTTTGCCTATTGACAAGGTTGATAGTGTTTTTGGAGAGCCGGATGGCATAGTAGATTTACTTCAAAATGAAATTGGTGTGGATGTCAAGGTTGCTGATCCCGTGACAGGGTCAGATGAGCAGATAATTACCATT
The DNA here is from genome assembly GCA_019671005.1 of Hibiscus mutabilis. NCBI lineage: Eukaryota > Viridiplantae > Streptophyta > Magnoliopsida > Malvales > Malvaceae > Hibiscus > Hibiscus mutabilis. The sequence goes on from CM033749.1 coordinate 29,157,248, forward strand.
TCTTCGGAGGAGGTACGTACCATCGCTTTGTTTATTTAATGAAATGTGGTCATTTGGGGCGATAGTTGTTTCTTTAGTCTGCGCTCTCTTTTCTCCTAGCTGTTTTTGGGTGATAAATTCCATCGCTTTTTAGCTTTTTGAATAAGATGCCGTCATTTACAACGTTTAAAGACTTGAAAGACATTTAAAGAAATTGTTCATTTCCGTTTGAATTTTACATATTCCTAGAGGTTTCTAACATATCTTTGCTTTTGTTTGTCCGTAGGGTCCTGATGATGAGTTGTTTCCAGCTCAAGAGGCTTTATTGCATATCCAAACTCAGATTGTGGACCTTGTTCCTGATAAAGATATTATAGTAACTACTAGGTTACTTGTTCCGTCGAGTGAAATTGGATGTTTAAAGGGAAAAGATGGATCATTATCTGAAATGAAAAGATTAACTGGTGCAAACATACAGATACTGTCAAGAGAAGAACTTCCTTGTTGTGTATCAGGACCCAATGAGATTGTGCAGGTTTGCTACTTAGATATCTATTCTTATGAATCATAGAGAGCTTAGCTTCTCAATGTTAGTTAAATTCAGACCAGAAGAATCGAAATCTCAGGTCTGTTAAGTTTTTCCATCTTTAGCCATGGGCTTGTTAAGTTTAATAAATGAGGGATGAGATGATAGGATGAATTTACCTTGTATATTCTGAATGGCACTTTGATTTACTCTACAGATTGTGGGGGACATAAAGGCAGCTCGAGATGCTCTTGTTGAGATCACATCAAGATTACGCAGTTACTTATATACGGAATTCTCTCAGGACCCTCCACCACCAGCACCACCTGTCACTGCAACAGGGCCCATTGGGAATATTTCTACAAACTTGACTCCAGATCGTGATGGACAGACTGCCAGTGACCTTCCTGGTGGAACCTATCAGAATGTGCCAACTCCGGCAACACCATCATCATCAAAGGTTGTACTTATGCTGCTTTCTTTTAATTTTGACTTTCCTTTCATTACTTCATTACTGGTATTTGTTTTCTTGCATTGTATATGTAGTAAAAAAAGTTTCCCAATCTTAGCATCAAGTTTTTCCTTTAGTTTCTTTGGAAGAAAATCTTTAACTGCTTTATGTTGTGCACTAGGTGAACATCTTGAAGTATATCAGGGCCCTCTTCTGCATTCTAAGAAAATGATTATATAAGTTAACTATTTTTTATAGGAAGTTGTGAAATCTGGTGCGGAAACAGTAAGGCAGACTGAATTTGAACGGCGTGAAGATGTATCAAGTGCAATTAGCAGGTGGCTAAGTTTTGCTTTATTTCACTCTTATTCGATCCTCTTATAGTATTCATAAAATGAAGGTTGCATCATAATTGCTCTTTCTTTTTTGTTATCAGGTATTGTTTTAAAAAAAAAAATCCATTTAAAGAATGAAGGCTCTTTCAATTCTTAACGAGTATTTTTAACTTGCTTGTAATTTTCTTTTAGGATCGCTGTACCACTTGTTACTAGGAGTACACTTGAAGTTGTCATACCGGATTATGCTGTTCCCAAGCTCATAGCAAAATCAAAAAACAAACTGGCCCAGATCAGTGAGGTAACAACTACCTATTTCGTTTATGTTTACTTTGTTTCAATCTAGCTCTCAAGTAATTTATCTCTTGGTTTATGTATTTGTGGTATAGTTGTCTGGTGCCAATGTGACTCTGGTAGAAGATAGACCAAACGAGATGCAAAAGATCATTCAAATATCGGGTACTCCGGAGCAGTCCGAGAGAGCGCAAAGCTTGCTTCAAGGCTTCATTCTAAGCAGTAAGCCTCTCTTTATGAATGTCTCTGTTTGTTCCTTGGCCTTGTTCTTGTAGACTGATGTCTCACTTGGCTCATGCGGTTTTTGATTCAGCACAAGAAGATGAACCTTAAGCTACTGCTAGGACTCGGAGCTGTCTATCTGTATCAGGACGGTGTATTTATGTGGTCTCTACATAATCCAATTTTCCAGATGTATAACTCGGGTTATAATGAGTTCACTGTCATGTAGACATAAAACTATTGTATTGCTGAAGTGCGGGACGGGTGAGAGAGCTCTATTGTAAATTATAACATGAGTGGTGTTTTTCCTGAAATGAAGAAAGACTACCCTTTTTTGATACTCATATTTTTTTCAATGTTTTATGGTCTTCGTATGCACCACTACACATTCAAACCCACATAGGAGGGCACTCTACAGAACAGAAAATGAATAATATTTTGAGTTTGGATAATGATGTTGACATAGTTCTGAGTTTATCATTTGTAGAAGGCTGAAGAAACATGGTGAATGCGTTAATCATTATTAAAGTTACAACTACAAATAGAATCTTTTATGCAAGGAAAGCTCGGGTAACAAAGGGCACATGTCTTGCATGGAACTTGGCTGCTAATCATTTTTTGACAAATCTTAATCCTACTTAAAGCGGAAGGAAAAGAATGAAAGTGTTCATACTGAGTCCAGAACTCATAACTTAAGAGAATACGAAGGAACAAAGATGAGCAGCTTGGCCAATCGGTTAAATGTGCTTGTTCACCTGCTAATAATTTTACTATTTTTGACATTTGTAGAAGATATTATTGGGATGGGAAGTCACGAATCCCGAACATGGACCTACAATTTACCAACAAAAACTTTACCTTAAAATCTTTTAGAATATGGGTTAATTAAATAAGATTAAATATGTTCATGGATTAGTGAATAAGTCCAAGATTTATTACTATTATTATTAGGGTAAATTATATGGTTGATCACTTATATTTTTTAAGTGTTTACTTTTATTCACTAAATTTAAAAAATAATGTTTTTGTCACTTACGTTATCAATTTATAACGTTTTGATCACAAGAATGTTAGAGGTACGTCACATTAGAAAAATGAGTTAAATTTTAATTTGACCTTTAAATTTTAAACAAAATACTAATTTAACCTCTAAACTTTGAATAAATATCAATCCAACTATTAAACTTTTGATAAAATATCAATTTGATCTCTAAATCCGACCAAATTCACCTACCATCAGCCATCACTCATCATCGTTGACAACTATTGGACACCAAAATTGCACATTGAAAAACACGTTGAAGCAAGATCTCTTATGTTGCTATTTTAACAATTATTTTTTTCAACTTCTCCCCTGTTAAAACATACGTTTTAGGAAACAACCATACAGTGGCGGAAGACAATGGAGACCAGTGGGGGCCACGGCCCCCTAAATTTTGAAAAATTATAATTAAGATTCTTAGAATTTTTAAAAAATTAATTTGGCTCTCACAAAATTTTTAGAAAATCAAATTAAACTTCAAAATTTTTGAACGTTTTTAGTTAAATCCCTCCCATTATTTTTAAAAGTTCTCATTAAGCCTCTTAACATTTCAAAAATTTTAGTTAGACCTCATTTTAAAAAAAAAGTAAATTGAACCCTTCAAAATTTTTAAAATTTTAATTTAAACTTCTAAATTTTGAAAATTTTAAGTTGCCCCCCAAACTTTACCACCAAGTTTCGCCACTGCGACCATAACATGATTATTAAATTCATTTCTCTTCAGTTTTCCTCTCAATTTCTTTTCTAATTCCTGCCACCCACACGTCATTGATCTTGGAAATTTCCTTTGTTTCTTCTAAAATTTATTTAAAACGTCTTGATTTCTTTTTGTTTTGAGCTTAAGATTTGAGTTTTGTAACATGTGTATGATATGTTTCTAGTGTGTCATGTGATGATGATCATAAGTGGACATCTTTTGGATTGAAGCTGTGTTTATAAAATGATGAAGTGATTCTAGTAGAAGGATTGTAGTCTTTATCCCTTGATTTTGATTTGTATGTTATTTGTGAATTGTTTGTTGGAAAAATACATGTTTGGTGCTTAATAAAAAGTTGTATTGATGATATGTTATTCAGCTTATTTATAAGAGTGATTTAGAGTATCTAAAACCGGGGGGGGGGGGAAGATATGAAATGATTCATTCTCACCAATTTGGAAAAGGGCATCAGAACTGCCCTTAGCAATATCGATGCCAGACTTGAAAATGTTGAGTTATCAATCAATCGAATAAGTCAAGAGAGGTGAATTGGGTTTTAAAAATTTAGTGAAAACTAATGCAAAGAAAAAGAATTGTTCAAAGGATTTTACAGTGGTTTAATTTTCTCAATGAAATTTACATCAACTACCTTAACATCCACACTATGAATTTCGCAAATTCACTAGTTTGTATTTCACTTTTAAGATAAGAAGTAACTTTACACAATTCACCAAGATTTTTACCTAAAATCTTGTGATTATTTTTTCAAAAATAAATACAAATAAACAAATTTTAGAAAACGCTCACAAAAAAATTATTTGCAAATCTCTCACATACCCTGAACCCCCTTCATCAGACCTAGAGGATCCAAGAATGTCACAATTAAATCTTGTCAATCAAGAAAATAAATTTAAAATATACAACAACATTTGAAATTTAATTGTAAAAAACACTTGAAATTAAATTGTTATTAATAATGATCATAACAATTAACCTTACTTAAGCTTATCAAAACAGAAGTTGTGTATTCCTTATATCTTGTACCAAAATATTTAAGGGTAAAGTACACAAATGATCATTAAATTATCTCTAAAAATACAAAACGATAATCAAATTTTTAAAAGTTGCATAATGGGCATTAAACTTTAGTTTTTGTTACAAAATGGTCACTGAGCCGTTAATTGGGTGACGTGACAGTTACAAAAATTTGAGTAATAAAACATTTAATCCTCTATATCGACACATTCAATCAATTTATTCCTAATCTAACCTCATTGTTGATGTCTAAATTGATTGAATGTGTAAATATTGAGGATTAAATATGTTATTATACTAATTTTCGTAACTGTAACGTCTCTCAGTTAACTACAGTTAACGACTCAGTGACCATTTTTTAATAAAAACTAAAGTTTAATGCCCATTATGTAATTTTTGAAAGTTTGGTGACCATTTTATATTTTTAAGAATAGTTTAGTGATCATTTGTGTACTTCACCATATATTTAATGTAATCCTTGTATATGGTGAAAATGTTTAGGGTAAAGTTCCGAAATGGTAACTAAACTATCCCTGAAAAAAACAAAATGGTAATTAAACTTTCAAAAGTTACAGAATGACAATTAAATTTTATGTTTTGTTACAAAATAATAATTGTGTCGTTAACCTCCGTTAAAGAGGTGACATGACTGTTAAATTTTTTGTATAATAGCATATTTAGTCTTCTATGGTTACACATTCAATCAATTTAGTCATAATTCGAAGAAATTCAATAAATTTAACTCTCAATTTTTACACATTATTATAATTTAGTACCGATTCTAAAAAATTAACTCTTGATATTTTAAAATTAATTCAATTTAATCCCTCTTCATCCTTTCATCTTTCCATTATCTCTTACCTTTTCATCATTTCTCCATTTATTTATCTTCATCCTGATTTAAGATTTCTGCTACTTGGAATAATTCCTGGGGTTGAAACGGCACGTTTTTTGTCTGGTGATGCAGTTACATGGAAAGTGTCATTATTTCTATAATTGAATCTTTAAAGATAGAGTAGAAGCATATTTTGAAGGATATTTTTTTCTAATTGCTTTAATAAAATATCTATTACAGCTTACGTTCTTACACTTACATATTGCTTCCCAGGAATCAAGTCAGAAGTGAATTTCTTATTATAATCTTCTTTTCTAGTCAATGCAAGCAGCCATGGAAGTTGTATGGCAGAAAAAGATAAAATCTTTCCATTTTTTTGGAAAAGCTGGTCACAATTAGTCTCATTTTTAACAGGCAGATTTTTAGCAACAAGATAGATAATGGCGAAATAAATGGAGAAAAAGATGAAAAGGTAAGAGAGATAATGGAAAGATGGAGTGAAGAAGGATTAAATTGAAGTAATTTTGAAATATCAAGGTTATTTTTTTAGAATTAGGACTAAATTATAACAATGTATAAAAATTGAGGGTTAAATTTATTGAATTTCTTCGAATTATGACTAAATTGATTGAATGTATAATTATGAAGGACTAAATGTGCTATTATAAAAAAATTTAACAATCACATCACCTCTTTAACAGAGATTAATGGTACAGTTATCATTTTATAACAAAACATAAAGTTTAAGTGTCATTATGTAACTTTCTAAAGTTTAGTTATCATTTTGTTTTTCGGATATAATTTAGTGATCATTTCAGAACTTTACCCTAAAATTAAAACTGAAACAAAATTTGAAGACAACCCAATTTACAACCAAATGAGAGTCGAATCTACATACTCATCTTCACAAATATTTTACCTATGATCAATCAAACAACCCAGTATTAGTTCCCATGCATGCATGGATGCCAACTTATGACTCCAGCAGCTAAACTTTACCCAACTTTCTCTATTATCGAATTTATTCCAGTCCCTACATGTCAGCCATTACCAATACGATAAAGCTAAATAATCTTTAAATCTTAAGACTCAAATTCTAGGAATAGCTGATGATCGCATGCAGCGGCGACCTCTCAACTAGTCAACTTCACCTATTGATTTCACTAGCCATCCCATCAGCAATAAAGTATATATAGAGATAAGATTTTACTATATAAAATTTGAAAATTTTATATTTTTTTGGACCATTAGATAAATATAAATGAATGATTAAGAATAATAGTAAAAAATATAAATATTATTGTAAGAAAAAAATAAAAAAATAATTTTAGTCATTTATTACCATCATCCAACCGTTTAAAAAAGATGTAAAAGTTATTAACTCCTACTTTTAATTCCTATAAATTAAAAACATAAAGGTGTAAAAGGAGTTAGGATCCACTTGCATGGAATCTAAAACTCATAGTTTTACACGTTTTTAGGATCGTTGGATGAGGAAAATAGAACGATCCAAAAAACATGTTAAACCTAAAATCTCTTACGCTGTGTAAACGGAATCTATCCTTATATGGGTTAGGATCCACTTACACAGAACGTAAAACTCATAGTTTTACATGTTTTTAGAATCGTTGGATAGGGGAAATGGATGGCTTAGATTAACTCATTTTTTAAATGATAATATTCACATAACCTACTATTAATCTCAGTCATCCGTTTCACCCATCTAACGATCCAAAATATGTATAAAACTTAAAAACTCTTACACTGTGTAAACAGATCATATCCCTATATGGGTTATGATCCACTTGCCCAGAATGTAAAACTCATAATTTTACACATGATCATTGGATGGGGAAATAGATGATTTAGATTAACTCTATATTTTTTTTAGTGATAATATTCGATAGGGTTAGGGATGGCAATAGGGCGAGGCGAATTTTCGGCTGCCCCGAACTCGTCTCGATCTATAGATTTCTAAACCCGACCCCGTCCCGCCTCGATACATCAACTTATAAACACGACCCCGACCCAACCCAAAAAGTTAAAAAAATATATTAATTTTTGTCGACGATAAATGTTAGATCAGACCAAACCATCATCACAGTCACAAAATATAGGTTTCAAGGGACTTTAAACCTATATAAAAAAATAAAATAAAACCAATTAGATTAACCACATGAAAAATATATATATTTAAAAGAATAACCTTGAACCATTGACCGTTATAATCAAATATAATAAACTCGAACAATATCTAACAAAATTTACGATAAGCACAAACTAAAAAAAATAAAAAAAGCTTAGAACCCCTAAAAGTGTTTATATATAATGATATTTTCATAAATATGATAAAAATATAAATATATAATTAAAAATATACCGAAGCGAGACGGAAAATTTCTATCTTATATCCAAATCCGCCCCGTCCCTACTCAATGATTTCTAAAACTAGCCCCGCCCTACCCCGATCCTTAAAATTCAAGAAGAAAAAACTGATCGGGTCGGAGCATACTAGATCGAATCGGATCGAGTAATTTTATCATCTCTAGAGAGGGTTTATTGCCCGCCTTCAAACGCCAATTAATGGTAACGATAGAATCAAACTCAATCACTAATCGCATAGAAACGCCTTTAGTCTGAATTGATGGCTACTTTTTTACATGACTGGAAAAAATAATTGTTTATTAGATGAATGCTTCTTCTTTTATTAGGAACCTCTCGAATTACACACATGGGATTTGTTCTTCTAATTTGACGCCTTTGTAGGATTAATAAGGCCAACTAATCAGAGTAAGAGGAATCTTTGAATTTCTGAAAAAGGCTACGGCAGAAGATAATAGATTCTTATCTTTTGAGACAAGGATTACTTGGTTTAGATTTACTTCCATTTATTGCAATATCTAAAAGTGAATGGTTAGTTATTCTTTCTTTTTAAATGTACAAAGAAAGCTACCCTCCTAACAGTATTAAGTATTTGCCGCAGTTGCAAAAAAAAGGTATTTTGCAAACCTAGACTTGGTAATTTCTTTCGATAAAGGATTATTAAGTATTTCTTTGGCATAATGCTAAAAAAATTTCTAATGTTTGATTGAATAGTCATTAGGTCTCTATTCTTTTTTTAAAGTAATTTAACCATTAATATTTCATTTTGAGTTAAAATAGTTCATTTGCGGATGAAACTGTTAATAAACTAACGATAAGTGACTTGAAATGTGTGACAAATCTACATGACAATGCACGCCGTGATAGCAATATCATATAAGCAAATATGTTGACTTTATAGATTGACACATTAGTCAAAAAATAATTTTATAAAATTATATAAAATATAAAATATTTTTTCTTATGACGTGTCATTCTGTCAAATCATTTCAAGTTGTTTATTGTCAGTTGACTAATAATTTTCATTCACGGAGGGGCCATTTTTACCCTAAATGAAACGTTGTGAGCTCAATTGCTTCAAAAAAAGAATATGAGCCAAAGTGACTATTTAGTCAAACATTAGGGGCTTTTTTTGGCATTATGCCTATTTCTTTTAAGTAAAATTCAGGATACTCTATTTTACGAGAAAAACCCTAGAATGATTGGAGTTTTTGAAGAAGGCTTCGTTACAGCAATAAAATCCAAAACGCATCGACGACTTGATAAGGAACCACCAGACAAGGGCGACCCCGATTGGCCAACCGAACATTCAGCCATGAATGTTGATTCTCGAGGGATTGCTATCCCTTCTAACCTTCCTATAAGGATTCCCTACTGCGAGGGAACGACGAGATTCCACAAGATAAAGAAGAAATCTTGGATGAAGAAATACATGAAGGCAAAATCATTCGTAGTATGGTGGATGAGCTAATTTTCATTGAGTTTTCCGAATGTATCCAAATGCATTGCATAACAAGATTTACGAGCTATAGAAACCAAAGCAGACAATCAAACTTATGGACAGAGATAATGACTACTTTCTCGTCACATTTTGAACTATATTATATCATCTCAGTGTTCTATCGGATGGATCATGAACAATATTTGGGCACTGTCTTACAGTAGATGTAACTCCCCTAAAATCGGCTTAGTAAAAAACTGGATTTCGATGACAAAAAAATTTCAATTCTGATAAGATGCTATGAACCCCAAGACATGATCATGTAGTTGAATGTACAAGATTTGATTCGAATTATGATCAATCATGGAATAAAGATTATATTGAACAAAAAAAGTGACTAAAATGAGAGAATTGAAAACTAGGTGACTCAAGTATGAAGAAGGAGAGTTGAGTGACTAACCTTGTGGATAGCCCACCAAGGGGTTAGTAACCCAACACGTGTCATTGGAAGAAAAGAATTCTTTCAACTTGGGTAATCTAATTAGATGATAATTGAAAAGAAAGAAAAAGAGAGAAAGATAGTGAGCTTACTCATCGGATGAAGTGAAGAACCAAGCTAGCACCTCCCCATCTCTTTGGAAGCAAGCACCACCATTGTTGAACCTTGCAAGCTTAAGAATTTCTTTTGATTAGTTATTCCCTTTTTATCCTATTCATATAGCAAGGTAAACCCGTGTTTCAAACTTCATGTTTCCATGGTTAGTTACATGAAAATCTATCCAACGAAGATAGGTTCAAACCCTAACAAGAATTTAAGCTCCTAAGTATATTAGAACAAGTTTTAAGGATATGGAATAGAAATTCCATAATTTTGATTAGCTAGAATCACTAGGTTCATATATGTTATTGAAATCCTATCGATTTAAATGAATTCATGTTCTTTCCATGCTAGAGCAATCCATTGATGGTGAAGAATCACCAAGCTCCTTCAAGTAAGTTTAAACCCTTAACAAGAGAATTATCATCCGAGAGCCAAAATAGCTTCAAATTGTCTGGTGAGTGTAGTTCATGTCTCGGGTAAAGCTAGGTGATATCCCCATTGCATTTATATGATTTCCATGAATTTGCATTATTGCTATGTCAAGGCTCCTATAGAGTGAGGCTAAGGAAAATGCTTATGGTAAGCTTATATGTATTACATGAATTGAGCATAAACACGACATAAATGAAAATGCATGACATGATGATATATATGGCATAAACATGAACTATGATTATCCATGAAACATGATTTGCGATATGTAAGTTATTATACAAATGAGCTAAGGCTCTATTATGATACAAGAAATGCCTTATGAATCATGAAACTATGAATAAATATAATATTATGGACTCTTTGGATACAATTGACATGCCATAGAATTCACTGAGCTCATGTATGGGTGGACTACAGTCCTTGGGTTACGACCCTTATGTGGCGAGGCGGAGGGATGTGTGTTTTGATCCTTGGCGAGTCAGAGGGATTGACCATTCATGAACTTGGCAATGTTAGTTGGGAATTCGTGTATCCAATAATTATTATGATCCAAGGCAAATTGAATAATTAAAATATTTACACATGAACTATGCAAACATGAATTCATATGATTATGTTATGAAACATGACTTAAGCAAACATGTACTCATGTAACCATGTTATGAATCATGAACAAGCATGTACTCTTATGATATATTATGATTTATGAATGCATATGAAACATTGAATATATGTTATGTTGTCAACTACGTCACTAGGCTATATAAGCGTAACATGTTCATTTTATGCATTTTTAGCTCTTAAAAAGCCTTAGAAATCAATCGTGCAAGGAAGGTTGCAAGTCACTCTGACAAGCATTTTGTGTAATGTATATAAGCTTCCCTAACTCCTAGTATGGTGGCATATGGTTCAAGTATGTTTATGCATGTAAAATAAGTAAGTGATATGTTAAATGATGCATGGAACCTAAACTAGCTATGAATGTGCAAGTATGCTTGTGACTTGGCTTAAATGGTACCTACAAGGCTAAGTGGATCATATACATGTTAGAACCTCCATGGATATGATATACGACTAGTGTAACATGTTAGAAATATGATGTGTGAGTTTTATGTGCTTTGAACATGACTTGGATACATTTGAATTAAGGTTTGATAAGAAAATCTGCATTTTGGCGCAGGGCATACTAGTACCCCATCTGGTGCGTACCGGTATGGCCAGGACAAATATGACCATATAGTACAAAGTGTACCAGTACGGTCGACCGTATCGATACAAATAGTGGTTATTGGAATTTTTATTGTACGTGGCATACCCCTCAACGTATTGGTACGAGATCTCATATCAGTACCAAAATTAGTTACTGGAATTTGGAGATTTAAGAAGTGTACTGGTACGGCCCCCTTGAGTACCGGTACAGAAGTAGTTAAAACAGTTATGAAACTAAAAGGAACTTTCAAACTTTACATTTTGGTCTTAATTAATCAACATGTTAATTACATGAGTTATAGACCTCCAAATCGGTTGAAATTTTGTAGGTAAGACTAATAAAACATGAATTTCAGATATATGGCCTTAAGTAAAGAAAATGAAAAGAAATATAAGAAATTACATATTAATCCCTAAACTTTGAATTCTTTGCAAAATGACCCCTAATCATAAAATCAAGGCTTAATATGATATGGCATGATTAATTAGAAGACATAGGTGATAAGAAATATGTGATTATGACATGATTACATGTTCAATGCATGGATTATGAAATTGTATGTTCTGATTCAAGTTTCCAAGAACGTCTCTGACTCGGTTCTCTTCCATACCAGGTAGGGGGTGTTATAGTAAAGCCATGGACATTTGATTTCACCACGTCCCAACCTTTCCCATGTAAGGTCTGGACATAAATCTGTTAACCTGGCTTGTCGGCCACATTATACAAACAAATTCTAATTACGAAGATAGATGAATGCATCAAACCAATTATCAACATTGACTACCTTCCCAAGATGAGTCTTTTGCGTGCAAGTATACACGGTCTGTAAGTAATCTAGCAGTTAAGCTGAGTATCGATCCCATAGAGATTGACTTGGAATCCAATTGTCTTTGATTGTTACTTGCCTTGAGAAAAGTTGTTTGTTTTGAAGTGGTTTCGGAAATAATTGAAAAATAAAATAAATAAAAGTAAAATAAAGTAAGACGTTGGGAAGGAAGGTGCTTTAATTAATGATGAGCATTGATAGTGAATTCCTGGTTTTCACGCTATTCATGCCGTACCAACCTTTAATAACAACCTGTCTTGGCATTGTTTGCCGAGCAGATTCAAAATTAGCAAAGCCTCTCTCGATGGTCATTGCCCTAAATTGATTATATAAAAATCCCTATATCTCTATAGTGCATGCTTTTAAATAAACCAATTTGATTAAGATCCAATCTATTCTCCTAAGGGGTAGATTTCACTCCCGAAGTAAGTTCATCTACTTGAACAACTTCTCTCGAAGCTTCTCTCCTTAGTATTCAACAACTTGATCGTTTCCACCCCAAGTCTATTAAGATATTGAGGAGCAATAGGCCAACAGTTCCAGCTCTCGCTTGGCATAGTTTTTAGGAAATAGTAAAGTATGCCGAATAGATAAAACAATGCCAAAGGCAGATTTATTATTAAAAACTAAAACATGAAATAGTGTTCAACGTAAGACATCCCCCACCAACTATGAAATTAGTTCATGGCGAGGGACTTAACCAAAAAACCATAAACGTTTTCAAAATACATCATCCTTAAAAACAAGATAAATTAACTTGAAAGAGAGAATGAGCGAAAAAAAGGGTCTCTCGATGCAGCCCTTCATGATCCAGGCTTCTCGGCCAAGCTGGTCGAACCACCTTTCTAAGGTGCAGCCGGTTGTCAATCGTTGCATACCAAATCCTTACTCCAATCGTCTATGAATCGCCTCTCAAGATCCTTCTTGGTTGGTGTTTAAATAAGCGTGCAAAGAAGGGATAGGATAAACTCCTCATTTGAATTTTAAATGCTGAAGGGATAAGAGATAATTATCTTATCCAAGTTTGAATGAGAGCTGATCAGGCTAGGGCTGACGTCATACTGCCGACGCTACCTTGGCATCCAAGCTTGGCGTGAATCTGCGAACCAATCTTGGCACCATTTTATCCGCTATTTTTTCAGAGATTGTTCTAATTACTATCTTTTCGGAGCCTGATCTTATCCTATTTTTTATGGGTCCAACAGCCTCTTGGCATGGCATCAAGTTCACTTCTCTGCCAACCGATGCTTGGCATTGTCTGGTCCATCTGTGCCAACAGCACTTGGTATTCTCTCTAGCATTCATTCCTGTGTTGATTTCTGTGCCAAATAATCTACCAAACCTGCAAAATTGCCAACAAAACAACCCTTCACATTGGTATAGACAGAATTCTTAACTCCTTCTGCAAATGCATGGTTTTAACATCCTAATGCAACTAAATATACCTAAAAACAAGCAAAAGCATTGTAAGATTGACATTAAAACAATACTTTTGGAGAGGTAACACACCCTCAAACCTAACTCATTGCTTGTCCTCAAGTAGTGCAATCAAAAATAAAAACAAAAAAATTGTGAAAATGTTACCTCGACAAAATTTTGTTTGAATGCCAACACGTACTGGCAAGCAGAATTTGGCTCTATTTCTTTCCTCGGTATCCCAGTGCAATAATGACAAGCAAGTAGTAATTCAAGTGTAGCAATATTGTTATAGTCTAAGTTCATGAAGAGTGCATAATGTGTAGGCAATATGCATCGAGTATCCTTTCACTCCCTTAGCCAATTTTTATACCTAAACTCAGATTCTTATTTTTATCATTTTTTTCTTGCCAAGGGTTTCTGTTGGCATTAATTTAAGCTTTCTTTGTGACACTATTTAACATGAGAGATCAGATAGAGCATACCACGAATCCCCACCTTAATCTAGACATCACTAGGCTTTCTCTTCAACTCATACCTTAAGGTTTTGGACTTGAAAACTAAGAGGGAACAAACCACGAAGCCCCAAGTAACTTATTATCCCTAGGTAGAGGAGAGTTCATTTTTTTCATTTCCATGGCAGAACATTGCTGCCTTATTAGTTTCTTTTACCCTGCCATAATTTGATCTTTTTTTTAATCTGAGCATAGTTTCAAAGAGTCTAAGTTTGCTAAGGAACTAGATACATACTATGTGTAAAGTGAAGTTTCAGTTCCCTAAACTAGAGGTCAATTGCCAAGCTAACCTGGCATACTACTCTGCTGGCATGGCATGACAACTAAAGATTAAAATTTCCTCATTGGACAGACACCTAGATCAAGTTAAGCTTGCCTAACAAATGTTAACATTTTTCAAGATTAAACCGAGTTAAAATTTTCTTTTTTGTTTTTTTAGTGGTTCGGTATGCATCTACTCTAAATGACCTAGATGGCATGACAACATAAATTAAACATAAAATGTATGGCATGGCATAAATACGAGGAAATGCACACCCCCAAACCCAAGATGTGCATTGTCCTCAATGCATGAAACAATACATATATACAAGAAAAAAAGAAAAAAAGAAAATTGCACGATCATGTAAATGCAAAGAAATGAAATGTAAAGGAGTTTAGATAGAAGATGACTCCCCTTTGGAGATTTCTTCTAGTGTGGCACGGGTCTTTCGTTTCAAAAATCGGCCATGAGCAGGGGCCATTCGCTTTTTTCCTTTCATGATTGGCTGTGAAGCGACAGTGGAGACTTTAACTTCCTCCTTTTTCTTGACAGGTTTCGACGCGGCAGGTGCATCGGTGGCATCAGATGGCGTATGTATAGCAGGTGTCACTGGCGACTTGGCTTTGGTAGACTTGGCTTTGGCAGACTTGGATTTGGTCTCCTTTGATTCAGATGAAAACTCAGAACTGGTAGACTCGAATTGAACTGGAGACAATGGAACTGTGGCATCGGATGGGGTATGAATTGGACTAGCTGGCATGGCATTGTCACTGGCAGAGGGCTCGGCAGGGAAGTCTGGAAATTCTGGCACAAAGTCAAGGGACATTTTCTTGAAAACTTCCCTGATTACAACATCCCTGGCCTGTATGTAATGTTGTAGCTTTACATTAAGCTCCTCAGCCTTCTCTAATTTACTGACTATAATCTCCTGGCGATGGTAGATCTAAGACATCATTGCCACTGAAATGTCTGGCACAGTTTTAGGCATAGTGTTCGGCACAGCCCTTGACTCCTTTGGCTTTGGTGTGGGCACTTTTGCCTTCCCCTTGCCCTTGTCCTTTGGCTCGGCAACAATGAGATTTCTCCATATAGCAACTGTAATTGTCGTTCCCTTGATTGTTTGTCCCTTATCTGTATCAAGCTTGGGCACACCATGGAGCATGCAAATGTTAGAAATTAACAAAGGAAAGAACAAACTGCCATTACCTTTCGATGCACACTTATAAGTTTCTTCAATAATAAGCTTGCCAACATTAATCTTGCTCCCCATAACAATGGAATGCAATAAGATTAGCCTTTCTTCTGACACAGTCTCGTTATAGGATGTAGGCATCAAATTTGCCTTGAGGAAGTGATTCCATCCTCTCCATTGGGGTTTCAATGCCAAGCTCTTCACCGTACGGTGCCCTTTAGATGACACTGTCCATGTCGTGCCATGCTTACACAGATTTGCCAATAGCCTCTTTCTCTTGGCAGCATTCATCGAATTAGCATACTCAAAATATTCATCCCCTGCACCATCCAACTCAAACATAGTGTTAATATACCCTTCATCGAAACGAACACATTTACCTCTAATCATCAAAAGAAGGGAGACTCCTTGGTTACAAGCACATAGAATTCTTGAACGATGGTGGCATAAATCTTCCCCTCTTGCTGGCAGAACAGACTCCATTGGTGCAAGCTATTTGTCGACATAACTTCTAGAGAGAAGCCATTGTTTGTCTTTGTTTTGAGCGCGAAGTGCTTCTCATAGCAAAAACTTCTTGAGGCAAAATTGGTTTCAAACTTTTTCTGAATCTCTTCATTGAAGAATCGCTTGAAAGGGGTAGAGGAAGAAGCCATTGAAATCATTGAAGAATTTAAAATGGTGTTGAACAAGATGAAGAAAGATAGACAATTTGGAGTTTGATTATTGCTTGTCAAAAAGAAAAGTAAAAAGTGAGATAGATGTTTGGTTATTTAACAGGCTAAGGTGAGAAAGTGAAAAGTTTGGGTCGGTTGAGTGTTTTAATGGGATGAGTAATTAGGGATAATGATGAAAAATAAAAAGAATTGATTTGAAAGGGATAAAGTGATAAGGGTAAAGTGATAGGATAGGGTAAGGGTTTAAAGTGATAAGGTGATTAGGTTAAATTTAAATTTTAACCTAATTAATTTTTTTTCTTTTTTTAACGGCTAAGGGTTTTAAATTTAAAGAAAAATACTATCTCTTTATTAAATGGGCCAATCAAGCTAGGTTTCTCTCATTCTTCCGTCTTTTACAACGCTGCATGCCAAGCTATTCTGGCGCTATGTCTGATAGATTTCGCTATTAGGACATCAACTCCTATCAATAATCCTGGCATCGTTTCTGGCATTGCTCCTAACATCGTTCCTGCATAGTTCATGGCATACTGATTTTGTATTGACTCAAAGAAAACCTTTCAACACAGTAAGGGAATAAAAACTTTAAATTTAAAAGAAAGAAAAACTACTAAAAACCTTGAAACCTAAAAACAAAGAAAACATATATCCTAATATTTACAAAAGTTCAAACCTGATGGTGTTTTCATGTCACATCTGCCAAGAGGATCACCTCCTTGACATTGTTCTGACCACATTCCATGTAGTGCTTTAAACGTTGACCATTTACCTTAAAGATTTCTCATGTCTTCAAATTCTTAATGTCTGCAGCTCCATGGGCATAGGGCTTCACAACTTCAAAAGGGCCCATCCATCTTGATCCGAGTTTCCCTGGGAACAATTTAAGCCGTGAGTTAAATAACAAAACACGTTGGCCTACCTCAAACTGTCTTGGCATTATCCTACTATCATGCTAGTGTTTTGCCTTTTCCTTATAGATCCTGGCATTCTTATAGGCTTGTGTTCTGAATTCTTCCAACTCATTTAGGTTTAGCAACCTTTTTTCTCCAGCAACTCTCCATGCCATGCCAAGTGTTCTAATGTCCCAATAGGCTTTATGTTCAAGCTCTACTGGCAGATGGCATGGTTTTTCGAAAATAAGTCTAAACGGTGAAGTACCCAAAGGAGTTTTAAATACCGTTCTATAAGCCCACAAGGACTCATCTAGTCTTAAGGACCATTATTTCCTTGATGGATTCACAATTTTCTCTAGAATGTTCTTAATCTTCTTGCTTAAAATCTCGGCTTGCCCATTCGTTTGTGGATGATATGCCGTGGCAATTCTCTGTTGTATACCTTACCTGTACAAAGCTTTAGAGATTAGATTACATTTAAAATGGGTTCCCTTATCATGAATAATCACTCCAGGGGCGTCAAATCTAGTAAAATGCGTTTGTACAAGAACTTAGCAATGGCCTTGGCATCGTTTGTTGGCAGGGCAACAGCCTCTACCTATTTAGATACGTAGTCAACAGCCACAAGGATATATACATTACCAAATGAGGTTGGAAAATGACCCATAAAGTCTATCCCCCATATATCAAATAAGTCTACAAGCATAATGTTTTAGAGCGGTAGTTGGTGTCTGCCGGGGATGTTCCTTGTCCGTTGGCATCGATCACATACCTTGGCATAATCGTGGGTATCCTTATATAGTGTGGGCAAAAAGAATCCTGACTACAACACCTTGACGGCAGTCTTCATCCGAGCAAAGTGACATCAATATAGTGCGGCATGGCACAAATGCAATATATTATGTTGCTCATCCTCGGGTATACACCGACAGATCACTGGGTCGGTACACTATTTGAACAATAATGGCTCGTCCCAATAGTAATGATAACTTCTCGCAAGAACCTCTTCTTGGCATTGTATGCCAAGTGTGGTGGTAAAATGTTGCTTACCAAGTAGTTGACAATGTCAGCATACCATGGCACGACATTAACTGCAAGCAAATACTCATCAGGAAATTCATCTCTTATAAAATCGGTCTTACCATCTTCAAGATGATGCTCTAAACGTCCATTAGATTAGTCTCGAATCTTAAGATTAAATTCTTGAAGTAAGAGCGTCCATTGGATTAGTCTGGGCTTGGCATCCTTCTTTGCCAAGAGATACTTCAATGCCGAATGATCTGTATACACCACAACTTTGTTACCAATTAAATAAGATCGAAATTTATCAAAAACAAATACAACCGCTAGAAATTCTTTCTCGGTTGTAGAGTAATTCAGTTGTGCTTCGTTCAAGGTTCGGCTGGCATAGTAGATGGCGTGGAAAACCTTGCCATGCTTTTGTCCCAAGATTGCTCTAACGGCATAGTCATTGGCATCGCACATGAGCTCGAAAGGCTCATTCCAGTTTGGTGCCACAACTATAGGGGCATTGATTAACTTCTCTTTAAGCTCCTAAAATGCTCTCAAACAAGAATCGTCAAATGCAAAAGTGGCATTATGTCCTAATAACAAGCATAAAGGCTTAGCAATTTTTGAAAAAATTTTAATAAAACATCGGTAAAAAACAGCATGTCCTAAAAAACTCCTTGTACCTTTGACACTTGTTGGAGGCAGAAATTACTTAATTACCTCAACATTTGTTTGATCAACTTCTAGTCCTCTCTCAGTTACCTTGTGCCCGAGGATAATGCCCTCCTTCACCATGAAGTGGCATTTTTCCTAGTTCAACACTAGGTTTGTTTTTATGCATCTCTTCAAGACTTGCTCCAAACTTTGAAGACATTCCTCAAATGTTTGCCAAACACTGAGAAATCATCTATGAATACTTCCATGTTGTGCTCTATCATATTAGAAAAAATGGACATCATGCAACGTTGGAATGTTTCTAGAGCATTGCATAGGTCGAATGTCATCCTTCTAAATGCAAACGTCCCATATGGGCACGTGAATGTGGTCTTTTCTTGATCATCAGGAGCGATGGCAATCTGATTTTAACCTGAATAACCATCCAAAAAAACAATAGAAAGCTTTACCTGCCAACTTGTCTAGCATTTGGTCGATGAATGGCAATGGGAAGTGATTCTTCCTCGTGGCATTTTCAGCCTCCTATAGTCCATGCACACTCTCCATCCTGTGATAGTTCTGGAGGGAATCAATTCAGCTTCACTGTTTTGTACCACGGTCATGCCACCCTTCTTTGGCACACATTGCACTGGGCTAACCCAAGAGCTATCTGAAATGGGATAAATAATCCCGGCATCAAGCTATTTTATGATCTCTTTTTTCACTACCTCTTTCATGCTCAGGTTTATCCTTCTCTGGCCTTCAATGGTCTTGCCATGGTACTCTCCAAGATAATCTTGTACATCCAAATGGTTAGGCTAATACCTCGGATGTCTGCCAAGGTCCAACCCAATGCTTGCTTATAATTGCCAGCAATCTCTCCTCCTGACCATTAGGGAGATCAGTGGCAATGATCACTGGCAGAGTTGAGTGTTTACCTAAATAAGCATACTTCAAGTGATTTGGCAATGGTTTTAGCTCCAACTCTGGCAGCTCCTCAATTGATGGTTTAGGTGTCTTAATCTCTCTACCGGCCAACTGTAGTGGCTCAAAATACTTGGCCTCCTTAGCCTCCAAGACCGATTCTTCAGGCTCTTCAAACAATTCAGCTATGTCGTCTAAGTTACTGGCATCGAATTCTGTATCCTGGCATAACTGTGCCATGTCCAAAGTGTAAATAGACTCCATCATCTCTTATGCTTTACATTCATCAGGTTTATCTGCACATTTCAAAGCTTGAAACACATTAAATGTAACTTGCTGGTCATTCATGTGCATTGTTAGTTCCCCTTTATAAACATCAATCAAAGCCCTACCCGTGGCAAGGAAAGGTCTACCCAAAATAATTGGGACATTAATATCAGCCTCATATTCCAAAAATGATGAAATCAACTAGAAAAATAAATCTGTCTACCTTTACCAACATATCTTCAATCTTACCTTTGGGATGTGCATAGGACCGGTCTGCCAGCTGAAGTGTCACCGTGGTAGGTCTTGCTTCTATGCCAAGTTTTCAGAAAACTAACATTGGCATCAAGTTGATGCTGGCTCCTAGGTCACATAGTGTTTTGCCCGTGAATTTGTTTCCAATGGTACATAGAATGGTAAACCTTCCCGAATCTTTCAGCTTTGGTGGCAATCGATTTAGGGTCATAGCACTGTATCCCTCGGTGAGAGCAACAGTTTCAAAGTCTCCCAACTTCCTCTTTTTGGATAGAATATCTTTCCTAAATTTCACATAGTTGGACATTTGCTCAAGCACTTCTACCAATGGAGTGTTGATTTGTAGCTGTTTAAAAACTTCCAAGAAATGCTTGAATTGCTGGTCTTACTTATGCTTTTGAAGTCTTGCTGGAAATGGTGGTGGCGGATAAGCATATGATGGCGCTACTGGCTTTGCCAAGGCAGTGCTGGCATCAGTCAGTTTGTCATCAATTCTGGCATCTGTTTTGGCATTTCTACTGGCATCATCTATTTTTGGTTTCTCTTTCTCTGCTTCCCTGAGATTTTCTACTGGCACTGGTTTCTCTATTTGTCAATTAACTGGCTCATTGGCAGCCTTCTCCACCTCACACTACTTACTTATTTGAAGAGTTATGGCTTTATATTGCTCATTTTCTTTGTGCTAGGCATCTTAGGTGTCACTTGGCAATTCTCCTTGGGGTCGATTGCTGAGTGCATTAACAATCTGCCCAATCTGAACTTCCAAGTTCCTCATTGATGCTGCCAAACTCTGGACTGTGGCATCAATCCTCTCCATGTATTCTATGAGAGTGCCTCATTGGTTGAATCTCTGCCCTTGCTGGAAATTATTTTGAGCTTTCTATGGCATGGCATTCTGATAGAATGTCGGCATGCCATTGTTGTTGAAAGCTGGCATGGCATTGTTATTCTGCCACTGGGTATTATGGCACTGGGCATTGTACTGGTTACCTCTTTGATTTCCCCATGCTAGGTTAGGGTGTTGTGTTCATCCTGCATTATAAGTATTGGAGTTAGGATTATGGTAACGATTAACATTGCCAATGAAATTACCGATTCAGAGTTGGCAGGGCATTCATCCACATAGTGGTTTTCTCCACAAATTGTACAAAATGGATCTAATGCTTTAACTTCTTGGGACTCATTGTTCTTTTGCAACGTTCTCACCATGCTGGTAAGATTGGAAATCTCGGCATAAATGGATGTTAATTCATCAACATGAAATTTCCCACCGGATTTGGTTCAAGTCCCAAGTCTAGCAACAAGATATTCAAAATCATTTATTGCAATTCTTTCAAGAATGTCAACCGCCTCGGTATACGTTTTGTCAAGCAATGAACCGGCTGTTGAAGCATCAACAAAAGTCCTCGTTTATGCATTCAATCCATTGTAGAAAGTTTGTATTTGGGTCCAATTCGGGAATCCATGCATAGGACACCTTCTCAACAGATCTTTAAATCTTTCCTAGGCATCATATAAGGTCTCGTCCTCAGTCTGCCTGAATATAATAATCTCATCCCGCAGCTTGGCAGTGAGTGTCGGCGGCTAGAATCTTGTCAAGAACTTCTAGAATAAGTCTGCCCATGAACTGATTGAGCCAGGTGGCAAGAAATTGAGCCAATCCTTAGCTCTATCTCTTAAGGAAAAAGTGAATAACTTCAGCTTCACGGTATCTTCAGCTACTCCGTTTTGTTGAAATAACTGGCAAATCTCCATAAACTGCTTCAGATTTTGCCTTGGATCTCCAGTAAGTGCTCCATCAAATTGACCTACATTCAAAAGAGTTTGAATCATTATCAGATTAAGTTCAAAATTGACAGCATTTACCTCTACGCCAACTAGTCCTGGTATCAAATTGTCAATGGTTGATGCCGAATATTTTCTAATAGGTCTTTCTTCATTGACCGGTGGTAACATCACATTGTTGAGTGCATTTCCTTCATTGGTCACCATACCATTCCCTCTATTACCTTGATTATTCATCTCTCGAAATCTTCTTTTTAACCTACGTAAGGTTTTCTCAATTTTCGAATCGTATTGCCACTCGTCCACCACATGATGGCTTCTGGTCATACACCGATAAAAAAAAAAGTAAAATAAAAAATAAAAGAAATACAAGTAAAAATTTAAAAACAACCAACTCTGTTGCAATCCCCAACAACGGCGCCAAAAACTTGTAGACTCTCTAAGTGAATGCTGGCAAAAGGGGCAGAAAATATGTATTGGAAAAGTATAAAACAGTGCCAAAATGAGTCTTTTGCGTACAAG
Organism: Hibiscus mutabilis; assembly: GCA_019671005.1. NCBI lineage: Eukaryota > Viridiplantae > Streptophyta > Magnoliopsida > Malvales > Malvaceae > Hibiscus > Hibiscus mutabilis. The sequence goes on from CM033749.1 coordinate 29,179,926, forward strand.
TATACACAGTTTGCAAGTAATCCAGCAGTTAAGCTGAATATCGATCCTATAGAGATTGACTTGGAATCCAATTGTCTTTGCTTGTTACTTGCCCTGAGAAAAAGTTGTTTGTTTTGAAGTGATTTCGGAAATAATTGAAAAATAAAATAAATGAAAGTAAAACAAAGTAAGACGTTGGCAAGGAAGGTGCTTTAATGAATGATGAGCGTTGGCTGGGAATGCCTGGTTTTCACGCTATTCATGTCGTGCCAACCTTTAATAACAACCTATCTTAGCATTGTTTGCCGAGCAGATTCAAAATTAGCAAAGCCTCTCTCGATGGTCATTGCCCTAAATTGATCATGTAAAAACCCCTATATCTCTATTGTGCATGCTTTTAAATAAACCAATTTGATTAAGATCCAATTTATACTCATAAGGGGTAGATTTCACTCCCGAAGTAAGTTCATCTACTTGAACGACTTCTTTCGAATCTTCTCGCCTTAGTATTCAACAACTTGATCATTGCCACCCCAAGTCTGTTAAGATATTGAGGAGTAATAGGCCATCAGTGCCAGCTCTCGCTTAGCATAGTATTTAGGAAACAATAAAGTATGCCGAATAGATAAAACAATGCCGAAGGCAGATTTATTATTAAAAACTAAAACATGAAATAGTGTTCAACGCAAGACATCCCCCACCAACTATGAAATTAGTTCATGGTGAGGTACTTAACCAAAAAACCATAAATGTTTTCAAAATACATTATCCTTAAAAACAAGATAAAATAACTTGAAAGAGAGAATGGGCGAGAAAGGGGTCTCTCGATACATCCCTTCAAGATCCAAACTTCTCGGCCAAGTTGGTCGAACCACCCTTCCAAGGTGCAGCCGATTGTCAATCGTTGCACACCAACTCCTCACTTCGATCGTCTACGAATCGCCTCCCAATATCCTCCTTGGTTGGTGTTTAAATAAGCGTGCAAGAAAGGGATATGATAAGCTCCTCATTTGAATTTTAAATGCTGAAGGGATAAGAGATAATTATCTTATCCAAGTTTGAATGAGAGCTGATCAGGCTAGGGCTGATGTCATACTGCCAACGCTGCCTTGGCATCCAAGCTTGGCGTGAATCTGCCAACCAATCTTGGCACCATCTTATCCGCTATTTTTTTGGAGATTGATCCAATTGCTATCTTTTCAGAGCCTGATCTTATCCTATTTTTTCAGGGTCCAACAACCTCTTGGCATGGCATCAAGTTCACTTCTCTGCCAACAGGTGCTTGGCATTGTCTGGTCTATCTGTGCCAACAGCACTCGGCATTCTCTCTGGCATTCCTTCATGTGTTGCTTTCTAGGCCAAATAATATGCCAAACCTGCAAAATTGCCAACAAAATAACCCTTCACACTGGCATAGACAGAATTCTAAACTTCTTATGCAAATGCATGGTTTTAACATCTTAATGCAACTAAATGTACCTAAAAACAAGCAAAAGTATTGTAAGATTGACATTAAAAACAGTACTTTTTGAGAGATAACAGTAAGCCAAAATAATTTTCAATGGAAATATTCAAATAGTTGAGTACGAATCATTGCCCATAATATGTTTCCACTGTGGGAAGTATGTTCACACACAAGATGGATGCCCTGATATTCATGATGCGACTCGTGGAAATAAACCAGAGCAACCACAACCGAATACTAGACCAAAAAAATGATGCAACTCCATTTGGTCCTTGGTTGGTACTGGGAAGGTGTTAACGTCATGCCTAGGGATGACCATTTGACCCATACTCAACGAGTTTTAACTCGACCTTATAGGGTCGGGATTTTTAAAGAAAATTCTATGTTTAGGTTGATTTTTTTAGGATTTTCGAGTCAGGTCAGATTTGGGTTTAAGGTGAAAAATATCCGACCCGGCCCGAAATAATAGTTTAATTTTATTCTAAATATTTAGGTATAATTGCTATAATACCTCTCTCATTATATATATTTTCAATTATCTCATTATTTTGTCGAATAAAAATGAAATAATTATTATAATGTCTCCTCTTTATTTATATTTTTTAATTAATTCCTTATTTTATCGAATAAAAATGAAAAGAAATAATGTTTTATTTATGTCATGTTGGGCCAGGTTTGAGTTTTTACTCTAAAATTCAGGTCGGGTTCAGGCAGATATGTTATATTTGGGGGTCAAGTGTAGATTGACCAAAAACTCGACCCAACCCGACTCATGACCTTTGCTAGTCGTGCCTTCATCAAGCTGACTAAAAATAATAAACGTCAAAATGGTGTGGTATTCTGTGAAGCGCGTTTCAATCTCATTTATGACTCATAAAATGATAGGATCGACGAGAGTAGGAACCACATTCAATCTACATGCACCGGGAAGCAAACACATTGCCCACATCGCCTTCCAAATCTCAACCAAAGGATAAAAAAAGAAAGCTGATACCTTCCAAGAAACCTATTGATATCCATGTTCGTAAGCCCATCACTCTTTCAGATATTCTAGTTCTTTCCTATAATACCAACCAAGCTAGTAGCTCTTTCCCGGTTCACTCATCTATCACAGATTCTTCTCTCGTTAAAACAAGAAATTTGACAGTGGTAATTGAAGAAAATTCCGCCCCCAATATTCTAAAGCAACCCCTGAATGATGTTCTAGCTCTAGAAACTTCGCAGAAACATCTTTTGGGTGACCCACCAGACCCTACTCTTGGCCCTATGACCGAACCAAATGATCTCTCTTCAAGAAATCCAAACTCTCCTATAATTATTGATAGTCTAATGGATGATAGAAGTCACAACCTGGGTAGAAATTGGGTTGTGGCAATGTTGGAATAAGTTTGGGTATTCTCTTTTTCCATCATTTATTTTATGGTTATTAAGATACTTTGCCCGAGTGTACAGAGCTGCGGACATTGGCGATTCCTCCTCGCAACCAAACAATTCTTACGTGACTACAAACCTGGTATGGCCATCTTTATGAAACCACGAATTTGTTGTATGAAAGCAAAATTTGTTATTTCATCACTTGGATTCCCTAACTTCCACTGAGTTGTAGTGGTCGGGTTTTTTGCAGGATGAAAATTATATTTTCGCAACCGTTGTATATACTATCCCGAGTGCGATAAGTCGTAAGCTCTTATGGCCCCACTCGAGACGTATTGTTGCACTATCAGGTCCTCATAGATTCTATTTGGTGACTTCAATGCCGCTCTTAGCACTTATGAAAGAGTGGGTTGTGCTCTTTCTACAAAATCGAGCAAGGCCTTCCAGGACTTACTCTTCGACTATGGCTTACGTGACATGTGCTATCAAGGACTGAATTTCACTTGGTCTAGAGTTTCAGCTCAGGTCCATCTTGATAGATTTATTTGCAACAGTTACTAGGATGAAGCTTTTCCTGATATTGCTTCGATCGTATCATCGGCCCTGTTATACTACCGGGACAATAATGACGAGACAAGTAAATAAGCGCAAACACAGAAAAGAAAAATAACACCAAGAATTTACGTGGAAAACCCAAAAGGGAAAAACCACGGGTAGAGGATGAGAACTTTCACTATGATGGAGAAAGAGATTACAACTGATTTATGATGTTCAGTCTAAACTCCTAATCCCTAGTATCTATTTATAAGGATTGATTCCTTGTTTACAGAGGAAACTTGCATACAAACAAATTCTACTCAAACTGAATTTCCTACCTTTAATTAATATAAAGTAAACAAGATCTACTAAAAGTAGGATTATAACTTTAAACCAAATCCCAAAAGAATTTGGATCAAAACTCTAACAAATCTCCACCTTAAGACAAATTTCTGTCGAACAATATCACCACCTCTTCCACGAAACCCCTTCAAGGGGTAGTTTTTAGCAATGAACACTGACCGAATGCAAGCCTTGCCCAAGCTTTGATGTACAAGGTAATTTAGTCTTTACATCGGTAAGATCAACATTAGTGTCAACTTTGCTCACAACTATATTACCACGAGCAATAACATGACCCCGATCATCAATGGCACTACTATCTTTCTCATTATTTATCTTTGAAGCAAATCGAACTCTCTTAAGCTTCTCAAATCCGTTATACCCATGGCATTCAACTTTATTCTTCTTTTCAAATTCGTTATGCCCACGAAATCAAACTCTTTTCTGCCTACCAGAACAGTTATGCCCACGGTTGTCATGTTCAACACAAAATCTTCTTTTACTTGATTCAGTCAAGACGCCTTCACCAGTAACATCGTCATTTGACACGCAGGAGGAAACAACAGATGCATCACCTAAAATAGCTGAACCTTGCATAACATAAAAATTGGCTGCTATTTTATACCCTTTCATCACAACGAGAGGGCCCTTGCAAATTTTCATAGCTCCACCTTCATTGGAGTATCTGTACCCTTTTGAATCCAGAGTACCTAACGAAATTAGATTTCTTCTTAAATCTGGAACATGCCTCACATTACCAAGTGTTCGAATAATCCTATCGAACATCTTAATCTTGATTGTGCCAATACATGCAACTTTACAAGAGACATTATTTTCCAACAAGACAGCACATGTAGATAAATGTTTAAATGTCGCAAACCAATCCTGATTTAAACTCATATGAAAACTACTACCAGAGTCAAGAATCCACTTCTCATTCACTATAGAGTCTTCGCCGAAAGCAACTAAAAGTTCACCATCATTATACTCCTCTGCAATATCAGCTTCATCTTTACTGAATTTTGATTCTCAGATTCCCTCTTTATCTTATTTTGTAATTTGTAACATTCAGATTTAATATGACCTTTGTTTTTGCAGAAATAACATGTTTTACCTCGATTTGACGACTTAGACCTGCCTCTATTTTGACTACCGAAATTACGATCACCTTTTTCTTTTGCGGTCTGAACTAGTCGATCCATGCACCATGAGACCCTATGCTTAGAACTCAGAGCTGTAAGATGCTGCATATTGTCATGTGAATTCAAATTATCATATACCTCTTTAAGAGTAAGGGTATCACGGCTTTGTAGGGGGGTTCTTCTAACAGACGAATATGAAGCGGGCAATAAGCAAAGTAAAATCAAACATAAGTCTTCCTCATTTTACTTTACCTCCATCGTTTCCAAATCTGAGACGATCTCATTGAAAACGGTTAGGTAGTCGTCAAGACACGGACCTTCTGCTAACTTGTGAGAGTATAGGCGTTGCTTTAGGAGCAACTTTCTGGTCAAAGTTTTCTTCATGCAAATTTGTTCCAATTTTTCCCATAAGTCAACAGTTGTCTTCTCTTTGTGAACATCCTGCAAAATATTGTTTGATAAGTGCAAGCGGATCTAGGAAGAAGCTTTCCTATCCTTGCGGCGCTTTTCTGTATCCGACCATTCTTTTGGCATATTATCAAATCCATCCAATGCATCATCTAAATCCATCTGAACAAGAACATCTCAAACTTTCACCTGCCATAGCGAAAACCTGACGTTGTGATCCAGCAGCAGAATTTCATACTTCACCATCGTCATTATCCTGAGTAACCTGAAAAGTTCTGACGTTAATTTGTTATACTACCGGGACGATAATGACTAGACAAGTAAATAAGTGCAAACACAAAAAAGAAAAATAACACCAAGAATTTACGTGGAAAACCCAAAAGTGAAAAAACACGGGCAGAGGATGAGAACTTTCACTATGATGGAGAAATAGATTACAACTGACTTATGATGTTCAGTCTAAACTCCTACTCCCTAGTAAACAAATTTTACTCAAACTAAGTTTCCTACCTTTAATTAATATAAAGTAAACAAGATCTACTAAAAGTAGGATTCTAACTTTAAACCAAATCCCAAAAGAATTTGGATCACAACTCTAACAATTTGTTAGGAATTTGGTATGCGGCAAAATAACGAAAGCGATAAAGACATAGACCAAGACATGCACATGAGACAAGATTTAACATGGTTCAACATAGCCTACCTCCACAGACGAGATAAACGAACAATCCACTAATAACGTAGAGAACCCAAAGAGTACAAATACATGATAACCTATGTAATCCCAAAACTCGGTGTACAAATCCCATGAACCGGTAGAACCAAAACACTATTCCCAACATCCTACAATACCCATCTCTACAACGTAGGCACAATAGTTGTAGAGAACCTAAAAGTGGTTACATCTCTCCAATGAATAATTTTCTCTAATTCTCATTATCTTGTTCTCTCATAGTTCAAAGGGTTCCACTTAGTCTATATTTATAGACCCAAATACTTGGTCACCAAGAAACCTTATTCAATAAGATCTCCTACCTAAAATAGATATTTACGCATTAAAGTAAATCCTAATTACCAAGTAATCTTCAACCACTAGAATTACAATAAAACCCAACTTAATTACAAATTAGAATTTGAGTCAAAATATAACAAATCTCCCCCTTGACACAAATTCTATTCGAGCATTGGTCTTCAAGTCTTCAACATCTTCAATTTTTACGTAAGCCAAATATTCGTTGAAGCACCACCGCCAAGTCTTCAACAACTCCAAATCTTACGTAGTATCCGTTGAAGCACCGTTGAATTTTGAGAATTACACCCCCTGCAACTGAAAGCTCGTTGCAGCAATACTCCTTTGGCATGTCTCCAATATCGCACCGCAAAATCTGCAGCAAAAATGACTCCACAATCGCGCAGCTCGAACCATAGCTAATGATACAATTTGTTAGGAATTCGGTATGCGGCAAAATAACCAAAGCGATAACGACATAGACCAAAACATGCACAGGAGACAAGATTTAACGTAGTTCAACGTAGCCTACCTCCACGGACGAGAGAAACGAACAATCCACTAATAACGTAGAGAACCCGAAGAGTACAAATACATGATAACCCATGTAATCCCAAAACCCGGTGTACAAATCCCATGACCTGATGGAACCAAAACACTCTTCCCAACATCCCTACAATACCCATCTCTACAACGTAGTCACAATAGTTGTAGAGAACCTAAAAGTGGTTACATCTCTCCAAAGAATAATTCTCTCTAACTCTCGTTATCTTCCTCTCTCATAATTCAAAGGGTTACACCTAGTCTATATTTATAGACCCAAATACTTGATCACCAAGAAACCTTATTCAATAAGATCTCCTACCTAAAATAGATATTTACTCATTAAAGTAAATCCTAATTACCAAGTAATCTTCAACCACTAGAATTACAATAAAACTCAACTTAATTACCAATTAGAATTTGAGTCAAAGTATAACAGTCCCATATTGCTTCAGGTAGGTAATTTTCACCGAACATCCTCTCTAGGTCAGTTTAGATATTTTACGAGTGGCTTACCCATAATGATTTTTTGAGAATGGTAATGGATAATTGGATTCCCTCATTTACTATGACAGATACAATCTTACAATTTATGAAGGTTGTGAACACTTGGAACAAAACAATCTTCGGCTATATTGGCACTAAGAAGGGGATTATCATGGCTCGCCTCTCTGGCATTCAAAAAGCCTTATGCTTCCATTCTTCATGCTTTCTACGCAACTTGGAGTCTGAGTTACTAATTGAACTTCAACATCTTCTTGATCAAGAAGAACTATTACGGCGACAAAAATTCTGCTTCAAATGGATTGCTCAAGGAGTTCGCAACACTCGTTATTTCCATAAGGGGCTAGCCATCAACCGTAAGTAGAAGAATAGAATCTCTTCCTTAAAATTGTAAGATCGCAACAATCGACATGCAATTAACCATATTTCAAAATAAAGTTTTTGTTTTTTTGAAAAATTTTAACCACATTCATCTTCGAATAAAAATTACAGCTATCCATAATTTATAATTATATTCAACATTGCAAAAAAAAAAAAATATCTAGACAATGCATATTTATACCTACAAAAATAGTAGGCGACAATGTTGCAAAATTTTTTATCAATTATCTTGCAACGAATTCATTGAATACAATAGGCATAAAGTAAAAAAATAGCCCCCAACATTTGATCTTTTGGCCACTTTAGCTCCTATTCTTTTTTATATGCATATAAACCCTTAACCATATTTCAAAATAAAGTTTTTGATTTTTTGAAAAATTTTAACCACATTCATCTTCGAATAAAAATTACAGCTATCCATAATTTATAATTATACTCAACATTGCAAAAAAAAAAATTATCTAGACAATGCATATTTATACCTACAAAAATAGTAGGCGACAATGTTGCAAATTTTTTTTATCAATTATCTTGCAACGAATTCATTAAATACAATAGGCATAAAGTAAAAAAATAGCCCCAACATTTGACCTTTTGGCCACTTTAGCTCCTATTCTTTTTTATATGCATATAAACCCTTAACGTTTTATTTTCGTTCAAATTTCACCCTCGTTGGATGAAAACTGTTAGTCAAGTAACGGTCAACGTCCTTTGATGACATCTAGCGTGGAACTTTATTAACATGGCATCATAATTTTTAAAAAAAATAATTATTTTTTTATATTTTTAACCAATCTAATTGTCATACCCGAATTTTGATCGGGCTAATAAATAATAAATAAATAAGCAGCCCAAATAAATGCCAAAAATTAGTCCAAATATCCAAAAAAAATGTCCATTACATGCCCGAAGTCTTTTTACAAATCCCAAAGCCCAAATACAAATTTCTAAAGCTCATTACAATTGTTTCCCGCCCAATTACAAAACTTCCAACCCATTTTCGGGTATGTGCAACCAACAAACACAAAAACAAATCTAGTATTCTTTTTCCCACCCAGATCAGTATCCAAAGGACATGTGACAGCTTCTTATTGGTCCGAACGAATATCACATGGATTATGGTCTTTTTGAAGTCTATCTGGAAACAGTTGGCCACCCATGATGTCACTCTCCATTATCCTATAAATAGGAGGAGAGAGAGTGTGTCAGTTAATAATGATGGGTAATTAATAAACTATTAAATAATACTAATAAATATTATAATAATGCCGGCCACCGTAACAGAGGTAATCTTCTCTCCAATCTTCTATTACCTGCAAAAAATGCTAAATCACGTTAGTTTAGCAAAAAAAAATAAAAATAAACTTAAAGGGGAACGGAGCCCATCTACGTTGCCGGAGTTAGGATTTCACGGCAGAGTTGAAGAGGGGGTTTGCAGTTCACTTCAATTTGGTCACATTTTCTTTGTAATTGGGCATTAAACTTTGTATCCTTTCAATTTAGTCACCATTTTAATAAAAGACAGTTTCAGTGTCCAATTTTGTTTTTTAATTATTTATTTAATTTTTTATTAAATTCAATTAATTTATATGTGTGATGCATGTTTTAAATTAGACATATAGAATTAAATGTTAGATAACTAAATACACCTAGTCTAGTTAATTAGTTAGAGCCTTCCATAGGGTTTTCTAATTAGGATTCAATAATTGAATTAGGTAAGATAACTGTAGTAATTAAAAATATACGAAATATAAACTTTAAAATCATAATTTGGATGGTGTTCCATTGTTTACAATGGGGTGTTATCTCAACATGGATTTTAATGAATATATTTAATATATTACACTTATAATTGGAAATCAAATTAGTTCTTTAATTGACATTAATTATTAATACATTGTAGTTAATTAAATGTATATCGAATAGAATCTTTGAGGTTCAAATCTGGATGGTGTTCCATTGTTTACAATGGGGTGTTATCTCAGCCTTGGTCATAAAGGTGTATATTCGATATACATTTTCACTTATAATTGAATAATAAATTGTTAGAGCCTTAATTAGGACTAGAACTTTAATAAATTAGAAAGATTAATTAATTAGGAATATGATTAGTTTAAAGGCTTTAAATATATGGAAGGTGTTCATGAAAATGGCATTTTCTCATAAAAGCCATTAAACTAATTAATATTCATAATTTTAAACAACTAATTAATTAGAGCCTTTTAGGATTAATACTTAAAATTAACGAGACAATAAAATATCATTCATTAAAAACCTTTTATGTTGGGAATTTATTTTTAAAACGAATAGGGGTTTCACTTAACGGGGTGTTTTTAATCTCGTATTCGAACAAAATGAATTTCCTTACAAAAGGATATCAGCATTCGGAATTTAAATTCAATTAATAATTATGAGATAAATTAAATTCAAATAATTATTCGAAATGCCAAAATGCCACGTAAAATTAAAGATACCGATAACGGGCGTTCGTAGGGGTGTTAATCCTTCCCTACACATAACCGACTACCGAACCCAATTTTTCAAGACATAATCTCTGGGTTATTTTTCGATGTTCGGTCTACCTCAAAGTGATCGGTGGCGACTCCAAAGTGTTTTTCAAGGATAAATAAAGGAATTTTGGTTTAATATGAAAAACCCTAAATTTTCAAGATTAAATTAAAAACGGTTAAAAACCTTAATTTTCTAAAAAGACCGATCGTCAGGCTATTTTTCACACATCCCGATTTTCAAAAAATGGTCGCGACAACTTGGCGACTCCACTGGGGACTTTAAAAAAACCGCGAGTCAGGCCTAATTAATTTTACATGGCATTTTGGACAGTAATTTGAATTTACTTTTTCCATAATTATTGGATGGATTTTCTGGAAAAATGCAGGTAGCTTTTTCTTGTGTGATATAAATTGTCATTCATGCATAAGCCTTATACCTGTGCTTTTCACCCTTAACTGGGAGTGAGGCATGATCTTACATGAGTTATTCAGCTCCGTGATCGAGTTTTGTCCTCCTTCCACTATAAGGGGTCGTATACTCCTGAATCGATGTCTTACTAGTCCAGTAACGACAGTTCGGGTACCCAGAGTCTAGATCGAGACCTACATGCTGTAATAGAGGTCTACCCCACTAGAGCCAGACAGGGACCTAGGACAGTGTGCTGTTGATTTAAATTTATTTCTCTGGTTATTTTTGTGTGCAAAATAAACTGTTCTCTGATTAATTTTACGCAATATAAATTATTTTTCCTATAATAATTATTTTTGCTTACAATATTACTTCACCATACTAACATAGTTTTTTTGTTTTGTTTTATTTTTCTGTGTTTTGTTATATGTTACATTGCATTCATGAGAGGTATCGGTTCGAGAATCAGTCGGGTAGACAGTGGCCATAAGAGCTTAATGGTCTGATAGACAAGTAGGGGTCAATATGTCACTGTGGACTTGATTCGAGAAGACCCAGTACAAGAACAAAGATAATATTCATGGAGATCAGGTGTCATCAATGTAAGGTTGTACTGAAAATTTCTGAGCAAGATGAAGTTTTGCCAGAACCAGTTTGGTTTGAGAACAGTAGGATGGGGAATATGAAGAGTCATTTTCAGAAAGATTTATGGGTTATAGTATTACAATATTGTCTCAGAAATTTTTGAACATAATGAAATTTCGCCAGAACTAAGTTTAATTTGAGAATCAAAAGATGGGAATACGAAGAGTCATTTTCAATAAAATTTCTAAATTATAGTGTTGCTATCAGACAGTCAAATAGCTCAATAGTTGTTTAAGGCTGTAACTTGTTTATGAAGCCCAATATAATTATTCGCACTTCGGAAAGATACATGTAATGCCAACAATAGAGAAGCATGAGGTTTTCTAGGGATCAAGAAGGACAGAGTTTATACAAGACTCAATAAAAGTTCAGGGTTCAGGATAGAGTCAGCAGCAATTTTAGAGACAAACAAGGCGTGGTATCCGAAGAACTGTGATAACCAGAAAAAGATAGATAACCGATAAATTGAAGGGGCATTCAAGACGAACAAATTGTAGGGGCATTCAAGGGTTATTATTGACAAAAAATCACTTGAGGTAGAATATAAGACTTTGAATTCAGGGGCGATATCCCAGTGTCACAAACAATGGAATTTATTGAAGAATACCATAATGAGGAGCTAAGGAAGTGACAGAATTAGGAAAACGCAGTACAACAATTGAAAGATCGACTCGACAGTTTCGAAGAGGTGCCACGATGAAGGACAAATATTGAAAATCAAGCCAAGACGGTGATCCAGGCTATCCAGAAACAGAGTTATGAAATGATTAACTTTAGGAGCCAAGTGCGGGGGTCGCTTGGCATGTACAGATTTTATTCGATGAGATTGGGAGCCTGCAACAACATTCTGATATCAACATCGAGCCAGTACAGATGATGATTCATAGGCTAAACAAAATGATCAACCAAAGGAGCTGGAGCTAGTGAACATATTGTCTTTGCTCTGTATTCGACCTTTCAGTTAGATAGGTGTTGTTCTAATGACTAGTTCTTGAAACCGATACCTCATGCATTCAGGCATTACATTATTTCAAATATTATGTAAAATAAAAATATTGCACTTTTGTTTAAAGTATTGCATTTTGATTAAAATATTGTATCTTGTTTAAAAAGTAACATTGCATTAGTTAAAATTCCTGTTCAAAAAGCATGGGCAACATATTTATTAAGGTTGAACAGTTACCAAGGCTGTTAAGGACCAATTGGATCAAATGAAGAAAAATGTTGATCAGTCCGAGAACGAGATGGAAACACGAGCTACCACATTGCTTGGAGTTTGATAAGTTGAGAAAGGAAATATTCCAGACAAAATAGCAACATTAATGATTAAGGAGAAAACTTATCTCATATAAAGGTTCAGTCTGAAGGGACTTTGTATGCAAAAAAAAGAGGTCAAAAAAGCAAAAAAAGAGCAAAAAGGGGGAAAAGTCAAAAAAAGCAAAAAAAAACAAAAGAATAAGAAAAAAAAAAGAAGAGAAAGAGATGGAAATAAAAGCCATATAAAAAGAAGAGGAAGTTCAGACCAATATAGCTGGGGGCATTTGCACAAAATTTAGAAGACTCGAGTTTAGATCATGAAGAGAATAGTGGAATGCTTGACTTAGATACACTGATAGATGTTGAAAATGTTAAAATGAAGGAAGCTCAGTGGGCAGCCATAGAAACTGAATGAATTCAAATCCTAGAGTCTAGCCGAAAGTATTGACGATCGATGGTTCAACAGCGGTCAGAGGATATAATGATCCTAACAAAGACAAGGGGAAACAGAAGGTTGTTTCTCTAAAGGGATGAACGCTAAGGTCAGTTGAAGATTGAAGTTTGCTCACAAAGAAATTGATTGCAAGAAGGGCAGAATACATATGCAAGACAAAGAGATAGAAGATATCAGTCAGAAAAATAAGACAATCATTCCTATCCAATATCGTATTCAGATTTGTGGTCCTGCTCTATACAAAATCACTCTCAGATAATGGCCTCATGGAAGTTTTTGGTCTCACCAGTGTTGGGTATTTATGTTCCAAACGTTAAGAGTCTGGTTCAATAAAAGACTAGCATTTACTAAAGTTGTTAAGACAAAAGGGAAAGGATGGAAGCTATGATAAACTTTCGTGAATAACTTGTTGCAGTCAAGGGTTTGCTAGATTCAGAGTAATATTTTGGCATTTTTCCTGCAATATTTACTGTACCAAAGAATGCTCAAGATGCTCCTATCAGTGGAAGCTAAAAAATTCAAACTAGATCTCATTGATGTGAGATACATTTCAAATTGCTCGAAGCTTCGCAGTATCATGAGGAACTATCAGAACCCCATTAATTAAGTTGTTACAATATCAAGACTGTTGTGAGTTATGATTGAGATAATACATTTTCAAGTTGCAAATTTAAAATCTTCTAAAGCAGGAGATTTTGGAAGTTGACACTGAAGATCAGCTATTAAGATATGTAACTTAAAAGTAGTCCCCAGATTGGAGAAAATGCAATTGGATTGCTCAGAAAACAAGTGTTGAAAATGTCAAATGGAAAGAGAGAAAGAAGTGAATGAATGTAATGATCTGACTCTCTGAGGTTGTAAGAAGAAATGGTCAATTGACTCACCAGATCTATCATGGAAGGTTCCTTGGACAAATGCAAATTTTGAGTGCCCAATTCAGACTTATCACATCCCTAGGCTGGTGAGGAAGATGTTAAGCCCATCTGCCCAAAGTTATGATCCTGATAGTATTTGTAAATTTCACATGGGACACCAGGATGAGCTACCAAGAAATGTAGGACCTTAATGGAGAAAATCAAGAAGTTGGTAAGTCGGAGATTCAGAATGAATGCTTCCAAGATTGTCTGGAGTTTTAAAGTCTGTCACGTTCATGTCAGTTTGCAAGAATTATCTCTGAAGTAGTATATGAAGTCAACTTTGTTACTTCAAGTCCAAAGATTCTCTTGTGTTGATTCATAGATGATTTCAAAATGTAAGGCCATGGTTGCAAATGTTCGACCACTCACGAGGAGGATATGATTGAGTATAGGGTAATCATCCTCAGTTGGTATTGCTTTATTTAGAAAAATCGCTTATTAGAGGACGTGGTTATGATGACAAAATACATATATCAGCCAGTTTAGGGATTTAGCAAGTTTTGCCACAAAATTATGGTGGTTCTGTAAAAATAAATTGGATGAAAGTTTAAGAATTTGAAGTGTCCAAGAACTTTGAGCATTTGTTCACCCTAAATAATAAGGGTAGGGCAAATTTAATATGGCAAGAGATCAGTTGAACGACATTGATGAATTTGATCACTGAAGAATTATAAGATTTGTTCGAAAAGAATGAGAGCGTCAGAACATGAGAGAATGGGCATGTCTTTGGTGAAGGAAAATGAAAAATTGCTAGTAGAATCAGAGTGGGTGAAATTCACCCAAGTTTTCCTTGATTAATGGTCAATAGTGAACCACGGGAGATCTGTCTGCAATTCTAGGACCGTTGTGGAGTAATGCCCTAAATCATCACAATCGCTTTTGCCCGCGAGCATTGGGGGTCCTTTGTAAGGGAGGCTATTTCAATTTATTTACCTATGATGCTTGTTTCTTATATATTTTTCTCAAGTGGCAAACATTTTGCATTCTTTGATTCTTTAAATATTTCATTCGTTCTTTGTTATGGGCTAGTTTTTGTTCTCCCATACATATGTGTATATATCTTCACTAACATTTTTTCAGGTCCTTGGATATTAATTGTAAGAATGACCTTGAATCAAATTCAGAGATCATCTTCAAAAATGTGACTTTCTTCTACTTTATTTAGGCCAATGAGAAGACATTAATGAGTGTTCAAGAATCACGAGAAAATCTCAAATACAAATTTTGAGTGGATTGCCTCTCAAGCATTGTTGGCTAAGGTCTTTGAATGAAGTGATAACCCAAAACATCATCCACCTGAAGATGGCTTTCCTTCGAAGATATCCAAGTATGGGAGGACATTTGGCATTCCTTCATCTCCGTTTACAAAGAAAGAAAATAAGAAAATATCATTTGTTGTCCCCTTTGAGCCTAATGATTTTCTTTTGATTCGACCCAAACCAAGGATCACCCCTACACTAGGGGCAAAGAGGATGAAAGTTCGTTTGCAAGTGAAAGTGTTCACTTTTGATCATCATATGATAGTAATGCCTTGTGAATTAGAGGCAAAAGAAACAAAAGTGAACATATCAAGCACAAAAGTCAGAAAGGCATGATGAATGAAAAAGAATGCTCTGAATTCAGTAAAAAAGAAGAAGCAGAAGAAAAAGAAACTGTGGAAGTTTGTGTTCAAAAAGTCAACTGAATCGAGTTGAAGCAAAGAAAGAACTAAAGTTGAAAAGTGCAAAAAGTAAAGCAATACATATATGTGATATCTTCCATTCAAATAAGTCTCTATCCAAAAGAGCAGTAGAAGATTGGTTTCAAGGAAAGGAAATGAACTCTAGGGTGAAAACTAAAAAATAAGCAGTATAGAGTATTCCCCAAAAAAAGAAAAAGAAAAGAAAAAATAGAAAAGAAAGAAAAGAAAAGAGTATTTCATCCGAACATATTCAGATCAGTGTAAAAATGAAATTTCACTTGGAAGAAATGATCCTTGGTTTCATCACCCTTAAGTATTTATTTGAGCCTATATATCATTTCTTTGGCAGCCGTGAACCATAGCCTATATTGCAAGCCTTAAAAGACCATTTTGACCATATACGAGTATTGGAGCAAGGTGAGTTTGTCTTCAGAATACATCCCACCTATCAGGGTTAACCTTTTTTCAAGGATTTCTAGACTTCTAGTGCTTGATCGAGATCAGAAAAGAGGGGAGGATTGGGTATGGTGAGTTAGTGAGGTAAAGACTACCACTTTAAATGGGATAGAATTAGGCATACGGGAAATGTTTCTCTCAGAAGTCTAATAATTTGGAAGGGGTCACATTGGAGTTGATCTTTGCAGTTTGATTCAAAGGCTTTGTTGCACTAGATATTTAGGGGCCTAATCTTGATTTTTGTTCTCATGTTTTCCATGACTTATCAAACTATTCCAGTCTCTCAAATCCAGTAAATAATATTTTTAGCCATTCACTTATCTTTTCAACAAGCATCTTGCAGATAAATTGATTAGATACAAGAAAAGCAAAGGATTTCGTGGGTATTATTATGATGTACTAATCCTTTAAGTGCATTATGACTAGGAAAAGACAGGATTCTGAGTGCCAGTAACATTCAAAAGAAGCTACAAGAAAATGACACAAGTGATTCTGGGGAAAAAGAGAGAGAGCATGAGCCATCTTTTGGAGGTAAAGATGCAGCCATAACAATTTGTTCAAGGTTTTGCTATTCAAAGGCAAGAAAGCGAGGCAAATGTGAGCAAAAAAAATAGTAGTCAAAGTCAAGCCAGAGTGGGGCAATGCTGCAAAAAAGAGCTTTACCAAATATCACAAGCCGATAAATAAAGTCTGCAAGCTAGAACAACAGTGAATCATGATATCTTTTAGAGCTATGAGAAAGAATTTTGTCAAAGAGGCTGAATGAAGACATAAAAAAGGCGACTTTCTAAAGAAAGAGTGATCCCCGGTATTCAAATTGTGAGAAATACATGGTGAGATACGGCAAAAGGGTCCATGTGCTTAATCTATGAAGGCAAAGAAAGTTCTATCAGAATGAATAAAAGAAAAAAGAAGAAGAAAATAGAAAAAAAAACAAAAAAACAAAAAAAAAGAAAAAACTAATGTGAAAACCCGAAAGGGCGCCTTGAGGAAAAAAGAGAGAAGAAGAAAAAGAAATATCTAAAGTGAAAACCTGAAAAAGTGCTTTAGAGAAAAGATGCAGAGATCATGAAGATTGAACCTGGTGTGAGATGGGTTATGTTGTCAGTAGAAGAAGTTTTAATGAAAGACGAAGCAAAGAAATTTAGAGCTCCCCAGCATATGAAAGTTTATACAAATGATTGACAAGTGACAACATTCATGCATCATATAGTTAGGCATCCATAAGTAGGAGCATGATAATTCATACATTCAAAGTATTTTTGCATACTTTGCCAAGAATTTGCAGATTTAATCAAGGAAAGGCGAAGATCAATTTAAAGCTTTGGAAGAGAAGATTCAAGCAATAATGAGCAGAGATTTCAGAAAAAAGATCCAGTTAAGAAAGAATAAAGATCTTGAAAACGTAGATCCAAGCAGAAACGAGCAAAGAACTTGGAGAAAAAGATCCAATTAGGAATGAATAAAGATCCAGAAAAAGTAGATTCAAGCAAAAATGAGCAGAGATTTCAAAGAAAAGATCATGTTAAGAAAGAATAAATATTTTGAAGAGGAAGATCCAGCAAGGAATAAACAGAAATATCTGAGAGAAAATATGTCAATGAGGGAGCATAGATCTTTGAGAAATAGATCTAGTAAAAAATTTAGTCATATTGGTGAGAAAGTAAATATACTGATTCATGATTTTCTGCCTGCAGATGCAGATATCAGGATATTCCGCTTACAGAGGTAGATTTCAGCAGATTTCAACAAATATCCCATTTCTAGAGGCAGATTTCAGCAAGATATTTTATTTGAAAAAGATAGATTTCAGCAAGAGGCTCCGTTTACAGAAGCAGATTTCAACAAAAGCAGATTTTAGCAAGACATTTTGTTTGCAAAAGGTATATTCAGTCAGATGTTTTGTTTGAAGAGGCGAATCCCAGCAAAGATTTCAATCCGTTTGAAGAGGCAGATCTCAGCAAAGATTTCAATATGTTTAAAGAGGCAGATTTCAACAAAGATTTCAATCCGTTTGAAAAGGCGGATTTCAACAAAGATTTCAATCCGTTTGCAAATGCGGATTTCAGAAAGATTTTCTAATTGTGTGCACAGGAAAGGAAGTGCATTACAATTCTAAATCCTTTGGGTCATCAGCAAGTCCTTCAGGCATGATGTTAAATCCTTCGGGTCATCAGTAAGTCATTCGGGCATGATGTTAAGTCTTTCAGGCCATCACCTTCTGGAGTGATGTAATTGTTTGCACAGGAAATGTAGTGCATTACAATTTTAAATCCTTCGGGCATGATGTTAAATCCTTCGGATCATCAGTAAGTCCTTCAGGCGTGATGTTAAATCCTTCGGGTCATCAATAAGTCTTTCGGGCATGATGTTAAGTCTTTCGGGCCATCGCCTTCGGGAGTAATGTAATTGTTTGCACATGAAAGAAAGTACAATGTAATTCCAAATCCTTCGGGTCGTCAGAAAGTCTTTCGGGCATGATGTTAAATCCTTCGGGTCATCACCTTCAGGAGTGATGTGATTGTGTGCACAGGAAAGGAAGTGCATTATAATTCTAAATCCTTCGGGTCATCAGTAAGTCTTTTGAGCATGATGTTAAGTCCTTCTGGCCGATAACTTTGGGAATGATGAGAACTTTTCGAATGTTATCGCAATAAGATGGTGGGGCATGATATCAATAGAAATATTAATCCTTTGGGCCTCAGTTTCAAAAAAAAGAAAAAAGCAAAAAAAGAAAAAGAAAAAGAAAAAGAGAGGGAAAAATAAAAAAAAGGAAAAGGCAAAGAAGAAGAAGAAGAGAAAAAATAAAGAAAACGAAAGAAAGAGAAAAAAAGAAAAAAAGAAGAAAAAAAGAAAAAGAAAAGAAAGAGAGGGGAAAACAAGAAAAAAGAAGAAGAAGAGAAAAACGATTCAAGTTGACAGATTGAAAAGCAAGATAGACCAACTTCAGGCTCAAACGAGGAAGATTCGTAGTTTCAGCATCTCTTGTTGAAGCACTTGAAGTTTCTTAATGATATACCCAAATTGTACATTTTTACAGTCAATGTTGGAAGGAAAATATAAATTTGACTTTTGCAGATACAAAAGAAATTGATAAACAGAAAAAGAAAAACAGGAGATAAGATTCCATATGAGCTTCAAATAGAAAGATCAAGATATCTTAGGCAGAATAAGCAATGACATCAAAGAACTCAGCGATTCAAGCGAGAAATTGAAAATTTTTCATGGTATTTCAGATTGAATTTGAATTAATTGATGATGTTTCTTTTTTCAGGATCAATTGTTCCAGTAGGAGAGAAAAATCAGCACTTCTAGTAAAGAATCCAGAGTGCTCAGTAAGAAGAGCTCAACCAGCAAAGAATTCAGAGTTCATAATAAGAAGAACTCACCAGCAAAAGAATTTAGAGTTCATAATAAAAAGAACTCGCCAGCAAATAATGAAGAACTTATAATAAGAAGAGTTCACCCTTTTAAAGAATGAGGAGGTTCATAATAAGAAGAGCTTGCTTATTCGACGCCATTACAAAGAGGCAAACCAATGTTTGAAGAATTTCATAATAAGAATAACAGATTCAAACCTCGGAAATAATAAGAAGAACAGCTTCAGATTCCACAGTTTGGCAGAAGTTTGAAGAATTTCATAATCAGAAGAACAACTTCAAACCTCGGAAGATGAAGAATTTCATAATAAGAATAACAGCTTCAGATTCCACATTTTGGCAGATGTTTGAAAATTTTCATAATAAGAAGAACAGCTTTAAACCTCGGAAGATGAAGAATTTCATAATAAAAAATAGCTTCAGATTTCACAGTTCGACAGAAGTTTGAAGAATTTCATAATCAGAAGAACAACTTCAAACCTTGGAAGATGAAGAATTTCATAATAAGAAGAACAGCTTTAGATTCCACATTTTGGCAGATGTTTGAAGAATTTCATAATAAGAAGAACAGCTTTAAACCTCGGAATATGAAGAATTTCATAATAAGAAGAACAGCTTCAGATTCCACAGTTCGACAGAAGTTTGAAGAATTTCGTAATCAGAAGAACAACTTCAAACCTCGGAAGATGAAGAATTTCATAATAAGAAGAAAAGCTTCATATTCCATATTTTGGCAGATGTTTGAAGAATTTTATAATAAGAAGAACAGCTTTAAACCTTGGAAGATGAAGAATTTCATAATAAGAAGAACAACTTCAGATTCCACAGTTCTACAGAAGTTTGAAGAATTTCATAATCAGAACAACAGCTTCAAACCTCAGAAGATGAAGAATTTCATAATAAGAACAGCTTCAAAGTCCACATTTTGGCAGAAGATTGAAGAATTTCGTAATAAGAAGAACAGCTTCAAACTTCAGCATTGCTGGTAAAGAAAGATCTGCCTTTCAGAGGATGACCAGGAGGTCTTGACAAAATTCGTGTATTTTTAGTCTTTGCTATATCCCTGTTCCACAGCAATGAGCAAAGAGGGGCAACTGTCATACCCGAATTTTGACCGGGCTAATAAATAATAAATAAATAAATAAGCAGCCCAAATAAATGCCAAAAATTAGTCCAAATATCCAAAAAATGTCCATTGCATGCCCGAATTCCTTTTACAAATCCCAAAGCCCAAATACAAATTTGTAAAACCCATTACAATTGTTTCCCGTCTAATTACAAAACTTACAACCCATTTTCGGGTATATGCAACCAACAAACACAAAAACAAATATGGTATTCTTTTTCCCGCCCAAATCAGTATCCAAAGGACATGTGGCAGCTTCTTATTGGTCCGAACGAATATCACATGGATTATAGTCTTTTTGAAGTCTATTTGGAAATAGCTGGCCACCCATGACGTCACTCTCCATTATCCTATAAATAGGAGGAGAGTGTGTGTGTTAAATAATAATGACGGGTAATTAATAAACTATTAAATAATACTAAAAAATATTATAATAATGAGAGGAGAGAGAGTTACCTCGGGAGACCAACCACCGTCGAAAGCTGAACCGCCGCAAAGCTCGCTGTCGTTGGGAGTTCATCGGATGCCAGCCATCATAACAAAGGTAATTTTGTCTCCAATCTTCTATTACTTGTAAAAAAATGCTAAATCATGTTGGTTTAGCAAAAAACAAAAATAAAAATAAACTTAAAGGGTAACGGAGCCCATCTACGTTGCCAGAGTTAGAATTTCACGGCGGAGTTGAAGAGGGGGTTTCTGGGTAGCTTTGAGTTGGGGAAGAAGGGTGGTTTGGTCGAAACAGGTAGATCTAGGATATTAGGGTTAAAGATCGAAAGATTTCAAAGTTTTTGGGGTTTTTAGGTTCGAAATACGAAGGAAGATTGCGGCCGGATATCGTCTTACGGCGGCCAAAAATTGCCTTGCGGGGGCCGACCAAAGTGAGGCGACAACCGGAGAACCAACACGGTGGTCGGAGGAGTTTTAGTGGTCGGCAAACACCCACATGTGGCCGGAGGGTAGCAGTTGAGGATTAGACAGCGGTTGGAGCGGTGTTTAATGGTCGGAAAATTTGGTGTTCATCCAAAGCGGATGAACACGCATGAACATTCATCCGGTTTCATGGAATTTCAATCTGTTTGGGCTTAGGATTATGGGGATTTTATGTTTGTAAGAGAGAGAAGTCGAGAGAGCTAAGAGATGAGAGAGAGGCCGAGAGTTAGAGAGAGGGTTGAAATCCAAAAAATGGGAAAAGAACAAAATTAGGTGTTTATGCAGCCTTTAAATAGACACAGTCCACGAGCTGACAAACCCGCGAACCCCCGAAGCCACTTTGTCTCTTCTTGTAATTCGGCCCACAGGTTCCAATAACATCTCAATTTGGTCCATTTTGCTTGCAATTTGACCCTTAAGTTTGCAGTTCACTTCAATTTGGTCACATTTTCTTTTTAATTGGGCATTAAACTTTATACCCTTTCAATTTAGTCACCATTTTAATAAAAGTCAGTTTTAGTGTACAATTTTGTTTTTTAATTATTTATTTAATTGTTTTATTAAATGCAATTAATTTATAAGTGTGATGCATGTTTTAAATTTGGCATATAGAATTAAATGTTAGCAAATTAAATACACCTAGTCTAGTTAATTAGTTAGAGCCTTCCCTAGGGTTCTCTAATTAGGATTCAATAATTGAATTAGGTAAGATAACTGTAGTAATTAAAAATATACTAAATATAAACTTTAAAATCCTAATTTGGATGGTGTTCCATTGTTTACAATGGGGTGTTATCTCAACATGTATTTTAATGAATATATTTAATATATTACACTTATAATTGGAAATCAAATTAGCTCTTTAATTAACATTAGTTATTAATACATTGTAGTTAATTAAATGTATTTCGAATAGAATCTTTGAGGTTCAAATCTGGATGGTGTTCCATTGTTTACAATGGGGTGTTATCTCAGCCTTGGTCATAAAGGTGTATATTCGATATACATTTTCACTTATAATTGAATAATAAATTGTTAGAGCCTTAATTAGGACTAGAACTTTAATAAATTAGAAAGATTAATTAATTAGGAATATGATTAGTTTAAAGGCTTTAAATATATGGAAGGTGTTCATGAAAATGGCATTTTCTCATAAAAGTCATTAAACTAATTAATATTCATAGTTTTAAACAACTAATTAATTAGAGCCTTTTAGGATTAATACTTAAAATTAACAAGACAATAAAATATCATTCATTAAAAACCTTTTATGTTGGAAATTTATTTTTAAATACGAATAGGGGTGCCACTTAACGGGGTGCTTTAAATCTCGTATTCGAACAAAACGAATTTCCTTATAAAAGGATATCTGTATTCAAAATTTAAATTCAATTAATAATTATGCGATAAATTAAATTCAAAATGCCACGTAAAATTAAAGGTACCGATAACGGGCGTCTGTAGGGGTGCTAATCCTTTCCTACACATAACCGACTCCCGAACCCAATTTTCAAGACAAAATCTCTTGTTTGTTTTTCAGTGTTCGGTCTACCTCGAAGTGATCGGTGGCGACTCCAAAGTGTTTTTCAAGGATAAATAAAGGAAAATTTGATTTAATATGAAAAACCCTAAAATTTCAAGATTAAATTAAAAACGGTTAAAAACCCTAATTTTCTAAAAAGTTCGATCATTAGGCTATTTTTCACACATCCTGATTTTCAAAAAATGGTTGCGACACTAATGATGCCCTAATTAGTTTAAGGCAAAGGGAAGAAGTAAAAATATGTCAATTACAATTGCTAGGAATCAATCTCACGCACAATGGATGCAAAGCTCGATGCCTAACCACCAAGCTAGGCTATGAAGTTGAAGTATTATTACTAGTTACTTTATTTATTCATTATTGTTACCTCTCCAAAAGTACTGTTTTTAATGCCAATCTTACAATGCTTTTTCTTGTTTTTAGGTACATCTAGTTGCATTAGGAAGTTAAAATCATGCATTTACATAAGGAGTTTAGAGTCATGTCTATGCCAGTATAAAGGGTTGTTTTGTTGGCAATTCTGCAGGTTTGGCATAGTATTTGGAACAGAAAAGTAGCGTAGTAAGGAATGCCAAAGAGAATGTCGAGTGTTGTTGGCACAGTTGGACTAGACAATACCAAGCACCGGTTGGCAGAAAAGTGAACTAGATGCCATGCCAAGAAGTTGTTGGACCCCAAAAAAATAGGACATGATCAGGCTCTGAAAAGATAGCAATTGGATCAATCTCTGAGAAAATAGCGGATAAGATGGTGCCAAGATTGGTTGGCAGATTCATGCTAAGCTTGGATGCCAAGACAGCGTCGGTAGTATGACGTTAGCCCTAGCCTAATCAGTTCTCATTCAAACTTAGATAAGATGATTATCCCTTGACCATTTGAAATTCGAAAATTGAAGAGCTTATCATATCCCTTCTGTGCACGCCTATTTAAACACCAAGCAAGCATTTGAAAAGAGAGCGGTGGAGAAGAAAGTTCTTCCGAGTGATCGAGTGAGGAGTTTGAGTGCAAGACGATTGAAAACTGGCTGCACCTAGGAAGGGTGGTTTGACCAGCTTGGCCGAGAGCCTGGATCTTGAAGGGCTGCATCGAGAGACCCATTCTCGCCCATTCTCTCTTTCGAGTTATTTTACCTTATTTTTAATGATGATGTACTTTGAAAACGTTTATGGTTTTTTGGTTAAATCCCTCACCATGAACTAATATAATAGTTGTTGGGGGATGTTGAACACTGCTTTATGTTTTAGTTTTTGATAACAAATCTGCCTTGGCAATGTTTTATCTATTCGGCATACTTTAATGTTTTCTAAATACTATGCCAAGCGAGAGTTGGCACTATTGGCCTATTGCCCCTCAATATCTTAACAGACTTAGGGTGGCAATGATTAAGTTGTTGAATACTAAGGAGAGAAGCTCCGAGAGAAGTCGTTCAAGTAGATGAACTTACTTCGGGAGTGGAATCTACCCCTTAAGAGTATAGATTGGATCTTAATCAAATTAGTTTATTTAAAAGAAAGCACTATAGAGATATAAGGGTTTTTGCATGATCAATTTAGGGCAATGACCATCGAGAGAGGCTTTGCTAATTTTGAATATGCTCGGCAAACAATGTCGTGAAAACCAGGCATTCCCTGCCAACGCTCATCATTCATTAGAGCACCTTCCTTGCCAACGTCTTTACTGTACTTTTATTTCTTTTCTATTCAATTATTTCCAAAACCAGCTTCAAAACAAAACAATTTTTCTCAAGACAATCGAATTCCAAGTCAATCTCTGTAGGGTCGATACTCAGCTTAACTGTTGTATTACTTGCAGACCGTGTATACTTGCAAGGCAAAATACTCATCTTGGCACTATTTTATACTTTTCCAATACATATCTTCTGCCTCTTTTGCCAGCATTCACTTACAGAGTCTACAAGTTTTTTGGCGTCGTTGCCGGGGATTGCAACGGAGTTGATTGTTTTTAAATTTTTACTTTTCTTTCTTTTATTTTACTTTTGTTTTTATCAGTGTAGGACCAGAAATCACCCTGTAGTAAATGATTGGCCATACGATCCAAAAATTGAGAAAACCTTGCGGAGGTTAAAAAGAAGATTTCGAGAGATGAATAATCAAGGGAATAGAGGGAATGATATGGTGAACAATGAAGGAAATCCACTTAATAATGAGATGCCATAACCACTTGTTTTCCAAAATTTTTGATGAAGAGAGACCTATTAGAGAACATTCAACACCAACCATTGACAATTTGATGTCAGAACTTGCTGGCATAGAGGTAAACGCTGTCAATTTTAAACTTTAGCCGGTAATGATTCAAACTCTTTTGAATGTAGGTCAGTTTGATAGAGCACTTACGGGGGATCCGAGGCAACATCTGAAGCAGTTCATGGAGATTTACTAGTTATTTCAACAAACTGGAGTATATGAAAATACCGTGAAACTGAAGTTATTCACTCTTTCCTTAAGAGATAGATCTAAGGCTTGGCTCAATTCTTTGTCACCTGGCTCAGTTACTTCATGGGCAGACCTATGCTAGAAGTTTTTGACAAGATTCTAGATACCAACACTCACTGCTAAGCTGCGAGGTAAGATCATTACATTCAGACAGGCCGAGGATGAGACCTTATATGATGCCTGGGAAAGATTTAAAGATCTGTTGAGAAGGTGTCCTATGAATGGATTCCTGAATTCGACCCAAATACAAACCTTTTACAATAGATTGAATGCACAAACGAGGACTGTTGTTGATGCTTCAGCAGCCGGTTTATTGCTTGATAAGAAGTATACCAAGGTTGTTGACATTCTTGAGAGGATTGCAATCAATGATTTTGAATATCTTGTTGCCATACTTGGGATCAAAACCAGTGAGAAATTTCAGGTTGATGAACTAATGTCCATTCATGCCGAGATTTCCAACCTCACTAGCATGGTGAGAACGTTGCAAAAGAACAATGAGTCCCAAGAAGTTAAAGCATTATACCCATTTTGTACAATTTGTGGAGAGAACCATCATGTGGACGAATGCCCTGCCAACCTTGAATCGGTAAATTTTGTTGACGATGTTAATCGTTACTATAATCCTAACTTCAATACTTATAATGCAGGTTAGAGACAACACCCTAACTTAGCATGGGGAAATCAATGAGGTAACCAGTACAATGTCCAGCACCAGAATACCTAGAGGCAGAATAATAATGCCATGACAGCATTCTATCAGAATACAATGCCACAGAAAGCTCAAAACAATTTCCAACAAAGGAAGAGACTCAACCAAGGAGGCACTCTCACAGAGTACATGGAAAGGAATGATGCCACAAAGTTTTGCAGCATCAATGAGAAACTTGGAAGTCCAGCTTGGGCAGATTGTTAGTGTACTCAGCAATCAACCCCAAAGAGCATTGCCAAGTGACACAGAAGACGCTCAACACAAAGACAATGAGCAATGCAAAGCTATAACTCTTCAGAGTGGTAAGCAGTGTGAGATAGAGAAGGTTGCCAATCAGCCAATTAATTGCCAAATTGAGAAGCCAGTGCCGGAAAAGAACCCCAGGAAAATAGAGAAAGAGGAAACAAAAATAAATAATGCCAGAACCGATGTCAAACAGCACACCAATGCCAGAACTGGTGCCAAACAGACTGATGCCAGCACTGCCTTGGCAAAGCTAGTAGAGCCGGTACATGTTTATCTGCCACCACCATTTCTGGCAAGCTTCAAAAGCATAAGCAAGACCAACAATTCAAGCCCTTCTTGGAAGTTCTTAAGCAATTGCAAATCAACATTCCATTGGTAGAAGCCCTTGAGCAAATGCCCAACTATGTCAAATTCATGAAGGACATTATATCCAAAAAGAAGAAGTTGAAAGACTTTGAAACTGTTGCTCTCACCGAGGGATACAGTGTCAGGATCCTAAATCAACTGTCACCAAAGCTGAAATATCCGAGAAGTTTTACTATTCCCTGCACCATTGGCAACAAATTCATGGGCAATGCACTGTGTGACTTAGGAGCCAGCATCAACTTGATGCCAATGTCAGCTTTCAGGAAGCTTGGCATAGAAGCAAGACCTACCACGATGACACTTCAGCTGGCAAACCGATCCTATGCACATCCTAAGGGTAAGATTGAGGATGTATTGGTAAAGGTAGACAAATTTATTTTTCCAGCTGATTTTATCATTTTGGATTATGAGGCTGATGTTAATGTCCCGATTATTTTGGGTAGACCTTTTCTTACCACGGGTAGGGCTTTGATTGATGTTCATAAAGGGGAACTAACAATGCGCATGAATGGCCAGCATGTTACACTTAATGTGTTTCAAGCTTTGAAATGTGCAGATGAACCTGATGAATGCCAAGTAGAGGAGATGATGGAGTCCATTTACACTTTGGACATGGCACAATTTGCCAGGATACAGAATTTGATGCCAGCAACTTATATGGCATAGCTGAACTGTTTGAGGAACCTGAAGAATCAGTCTTGGAGGTTGAGGAGGCGAATTATGTTGAACAACTATAGTTGGTCAGCAGAGAGATCAAGGCACCTAAACCATCCATTGAGGAGCCACCAGAGTTAGAGCTAAAACCACTACCAAATCACTTGAAGTATGCTTATTTAGGTAAACACTCAACTCTGCCAGTGATCATTGACACTGATCTCACTAATGATCATGAGGAAAGATTGTTGGCAATTATAAGCAAGCATTGGGTTGGACCATGGCAGATATTCGAGGTATTATCCCAACCATTTGCATGCACAAGATTACCTTGGAGGAGTATTATGGCAAGACCATTAAAGGCCAGAGAAGGCTAAACCCGAGCATAAAAGAGGTAGTGAAAAAAAGATCATAAAATGGCTTGATATCGAGATTATTTATCCCATTTTCGATAGCTCTTGGGTTAGCCAGGTGCAATGCGTGCCAAAGAATGGTGGCATGACCGTGGTGCAAAATAGTAAAGTTGAATCGATTCCCTCTAGAACCATCACATGATGGAGAGTCTGCATGAACTATAGAAGGTTGAACAATGCCACGAGGAATGATCATTTCCCATTGCCATTCATCAACTAGATGCTAGACAGGTTTGCAGGTAAAGCTTTCTATTATTTTTTGGATGGTTATTCAGGTTATAATCAGGTTGCCATCACCCTTAATGATCAAGAGAAGACCCATTCACGTGTCCATATAGGACATTTGTGTTTAGAAGGATGTCATTCGGCCTCTGAAATGCGCCGATAACATTTCAACATTGCATGATGTCTATTTTTTCTGATATGATAAAGCACAACATGGAAGTATTCATAGATGATTTCTCAGTGTTTGGCAAATTATTTGAGGAATGTCTTCAAAGTTTGGAGCAAGTCTTGAAGAGATGCATAGAGATAAACCTAGTGTTGAACTGGGAAAAATGCCACTTCATGGTGAATGAGGGCATTGTTCTCGGGCACAAGGTAACTGAGAGAGGATTAGAATTTGATCAAGCAAAATTTGAGGTAATTAATCAATTGTCGCCTCCAACAAGTGCCAAAGGTATAAGGAGATTTGAGGATATATCGATTTGTATTTTATTAAAGACTTTTCAAAAATTGCTAAACCTTTATGCTTGTTATTAGAACATAATGCCACTTTTGCATTTGACGATTCTTGTTTGAGAGCATTTCATGAACTTAAAGAGAAGTTGATCAATGCCCCTATAGTTGTGGCACCGGAATGGAATGAGCCCTTCGAGCTCATATGCGATACCAGCACTATGCCATTGAAACAGTCTTGGGGCATGGCAAGGTTTTCCATGCCATCTACTATGTCAGCCGAACCTTGAATGAAGCACAACCTAACTACTCTACGGCCAAGAAAGAATTTCTCGCGGTTGTATTTGCTTTTGATAAATTTAGATCTTATTTAATTGGTAACAAAGTTGTGGTTTATACAGATCATTCGGCATTGAAGTATCTCTTGGCAAAGAAGGATGCCAAGACCAGACTAATTCGATAGATGCTCCTACTTCAAGAATTCGATCTTGAGATCCGAGACAAAAAGAGCAGTGAAAATTTAATAGCTAACCACCTCTCACGTTTAGAGCATCATCTTAAAGATGGTAAGACCAATTTTATAAGAGATGAATTTCCTGACGAGTATTTGCTTGCAGTTAATGTCATGCCATGGTACGCTGGTATTGTCATCTACGTGGTAAGTAACATTCTACCACCAGACTTGGCATACAATGCCAAGAAAAGGTTCTTGCGAGAAGTTAGGCAATACTACTGGGACGAGCCAATATTGTTCAAATAGTGTACCGACCAAGTGATCCGTCAGTGTATGCCTGAGGATGAGCAGCATAACATATTGCACTTGTACCATGCCACACCGTATGGAGGTCACTTTGCTGGGATGAAGACTGCTGCCAAGTTGCTGCAATCAGGATTCTTCTAGCCCACACTATATAAGGATGCCCGCGAGTATGCCAAGGCGTGTAACCGATGCCAACGGACAGGGAATATCTTTGGCAGACACCAACTACCACTCCAAAACATTATGCTTGTGGACTTATTTGATGTATGGGGGATAGAATTTATGGGTCCTTTTCTACCCTCATTTGGTAATGTATATATTCTTGTGGTTGTTGACTATGTATCTCAATGGGTAGAAGATGTTGCCCTGCCAACAAACGATGCCAAGGTTGTTGCCAAGTTCTTGTATAAGCACATTTTTACTAGATTTGGTGTCCCTAGAGTGATTATTCATGATGAGGGCACCCATTTTAAATGTAATCTAATCTCTAAAGCTTTGTGCATGTATGGTATACAATAGAGAATTTCCACGGCATATCATCCACAAACAAATAGGTAAGCCGAGATTTCAAACAATGAGATTAAGAACATTCTAGAGAAGACTGTTAATCCATCAAGGAAAGACTAGTCTTTGAGACTAGATGAGTCCTTATGTGCTTATAGAATTGCTTTTAAAACTCCTTTGCGTACTTCACCGTTTAGACTTATTTCCGGGAAACCATGCCATCTGCCAATAGAGCTTGAACATAAAGCCTACTGGCCATTAGAACACTTGAAATGGCATGGAGAATGGCTGGAGAAAAGAGGTTACTACACTTAAATGAGTTGGAGGAATTCAGAACACAAGCCTATGAAAATGTCAGGATATACAAGGAGAAGGTAAACGTTGGCATGACAGTAGGATAATGCCAAGACAGTTTGAGATAGGCCAGCGTGTTTTGTTATTCAACTCACAGCTTAAATTGTTTCGAGGGAAACTCATATCGAGATGGACGAGTCCTTTTGAAGTCGTAAGACCCTATGCCCATGGAGCTGTGGACATTAAGAACTTGAAGTCGGGAGAAAATTTTAAGGTGAATGGCCAACGTTTAAAGCACTACATAGAAGGTGATCAGAACAATGCCAAGGAGGTGATCCTCTTGGCAGATGTAATGTAAAAACATCATTAGGTTTGAATTTTTGTTAATATTAGGTTAGTTGTTTTTCTTTGTTTTTAGGTTTCAAGGTTTTTCTTTATGTTGATTTTCGTTTTTATTCCTTTACTATGTTGAAAGGTTTTCTTTGAGTGTATACAGAATTAGTATGCCAGGAACAATGCCAGGAGTAATGCCAGGATTAATGCTAGGGGGAGACTTGGCATAAGCCGATGCCACAATGGGAGAATTATGTATGCCAAGCAGAGTGCCAAAGTAGATTAGCATGCGGCGCATTGAAAAAAATGGAAAGAGGAGGTAAACCCTAGCTTGATCGGCCTATAAAATAAGAGATAATATTTTTCTTTAAACTTAAAACCTAGCCGCCCAACAATTAGGTTGAAATTTAAATTCAATCTTATTACCTTATCACTCCAATCTTTACCCAATCCTATCACCTACAACCTTATCACTTCACCCCATTTCAAATCAAATCTTTTTATCTTCTATCATTATCCCCATTTACTCACCTCATTAAAACACCCAACCTTTTCACTTTCTTACCATAGCCGATTTTAAAGAACCAAATCTCTCTCACTCTTTCTCTTTTTCTTTTCATCAAGCAAGAACTGAGATCCATAATATCTCTTCTTCATCATCATCATCTTTGTTCAAAACCGTTTCAAATTCTTAAACATTTTCAATTGCTTCTTCCCCTACCTCTTTCAACTGATTTTTCAATGAGGAGATTCGGAAGAAGTTTGAAGCTAAATTTGTTTCAAGATCTTTTTACTATGAAAAACACTTTGATTTCAAAATGGAGACAAGCATAGGCTTCCTTTCAGAAGTCATGGCAATAGTCAACATGCACAAATGGAATCTGTTTTGCCAAAAAAAAGGGGGGGATTTATGCCACCATTGTTCAAGAAGTCTACGCTCATCTTGTGACCAATGATTCACCCTTCTTGATGATTTGAGGTAAGTGTGTACGTTTTGATGAAGGGTATATTAACACAATGTTTGAGTTGGACGGCGCAGGGGATGGACATTTTGAGTATGCTGGTTCAATGAATGTTGCCAAGAGAAAAAAGCTGCTAGTAGACTTGTGTGAGCTTGATACGACTTGGAAAGTGTCATCAAAGGGACACCATATGGTAAAGTGGTTGGCATTGAAGCCCCAATGGAGAGGATAGAATCACTTTGTAAAGGCAAATCTGATGCCAAAATCCCACAATGAGACTGTATCAGAAGAGAGGCTGATCCTATCGTATTCCATCGCTATGGGGCACGAGATTAATGCTAGCAGCCTCATTATTGATGAAACTTATAAATGTGCAGCAAAAGGTAATGGCAGTTTGTTCTTTCCTTTGTTAATTTCTAACATTTACATGTTCTATGGTGTGCCAAAGCTTGATACAGATAAAGGACAAACGACCAAGGGAACAATAATCACAGCTGCTAAATGGAAAAACCTCACTGCTGCCAAGCCAAAGGACAAAGCCAAAGGGAAGGCAAAAGTGCCCACGCCAAAGCCAAAGGTGTCAAAGGCAGTGCCAGACACCATGTCAGCCAGTTCACTGGCAGAACTATCACAAATTTACCATCGCCATGGGATCATTCTCTGAAAGTTAGAGAAAGCTGATGAGCTCAATGTCAAGCTGAGACATAACATACAGGCCAATGATGTTGTAATCATGGAGGCCCTTAAAAAATATCCCCTGATTTTGTGCCAGAATTTCTCGATTTCCCTGCCGAGCCCTCTGCTAGCAATGATGCTATGCCAGCCAGTCCAGTCCATACCTCATCCGATGCCACAGTCTCATTGTCTCCAGATCAAGTCGAGTCTGTCAGTTCTGATTCCTCGTCTGAATCAAAGGAAACCAAAGCTATGTCTACTAAAGCTAAGTCACCAATGACACCTTCTATACATACGCCATCTGATGCCATCGATGCACCTGCCGCGTCGGAACCTGCCAAGAAAACGGAGTAAAATAGAGCCTTTACTGCCGTTTCAAAACCCAGCCTGAAAAGAAAGAAGCACATGGCCCCTGATTGTGGCCCCTTTGTGAAAAGAAAGACCCTTGTCACACGAGAAAAAGTCTCCGAAGAGGAGTCTTCTTCTTCCTAAACTCTTTTACATTTCATTGCATTGCAATTACATGAACATGCATTTTATTTTTCTGTTTTAATTATATATATGTGTTGTTTTCATGCATTGAGGACAATGCACATCTTGGGTTTGGGGGTGTGCGTTTCCTCACATTTATGCCATGTCACATTTATGCCATGCATTTCATGTTTACATTTTTGTTGCCATGCCATCTAGGTCATATAGATTAGATACATACTGGACTATTAAAAAGAGAGAAAAAAAAGATTTTGCCTCAGTTTAAGTTTGAAGAATGTTAACACTTGTTAGGTAAGTTTAATCTGATCTAGGTGTCTATCCAATGAAAAAAATTTAATCTTTAGTTGCAATACCATGCCAGCAGAATAGTTATGCCAAGTTCGCTTTGCAATTGATCTCTAGTTTAGGGAATTGAACTTACACTTAACACGTAGTACGTATCTAGTTCCTTAGCAAACTTAGACTTTTTGAAACTATGCTCAGATTAGGAAAAAAATGCCAGGGTACAAGAAATAAATAGGGCAGCAATGTTCTGCCAAGGCAAAAAAAATAGAACTCTCATCTACTTTAGGGATAATAAGCTACTTGGGGCTTCGTGATTTGCTCCCTCTTAGTTCTTAAGTCCAAAACTTTAGGGTATGAGTTTAAGAGAAAGCCTAGTGATGTCTAGATTAAGGTGGGGATAAGTGGTATGCTCCCTCTTATCTCTCACGCTAAATAGTGTCAGAAAGCAAGCTTAAATTAATGCGAA
This sequence comes from Hibiscus mutabilis, assembly GCA_019671005.1. Classification (NCBI taxonomy): domain Eukaryota; kingdom Viridiplantae; phylum Streptophyta; class Magnoliopsida; order Malvales; family Malvaceae; genus Hibiscus; species Hibiscus mutabilis. The sequence continues at coordinate 29,213,211 of CM033749.1, forward strand.
CAAAAACTCTTGGCAAAGAAAAAAATGAAAAAAACTGAGTTTAGGTAGTAAATTTGTCTAAGGGAGTGAAAGGATACTTGATGTATATTTCCTGCACATCATGCACTCTTCATAAACTTAGACTGGAGTAATATTGATGCACTTGAATTACTACCTGCTTAGCATTATTGCACTAAAATACTGAGGACAGAAATAGAGCCAAAATCTGCTTGCCAGTACTTGTTGGCATTCTAACCAAAATTTTGTCGAGGTAACATTTTCACTATTTTTGTTTTTATTTTGATTGCATTACTTGAGGACAAGCAATGAGTTAGGTTTGGAGGTGTGTTACCTCTCCAAAAGTATTATTTTTAATGCCAGTCTTACAATGCTTTTGCTTGTTTTTAGGTACATCTAGTTGCATTAGGATGTTAAAATCATGCATTTATATAAGGAGTTTAGAGTTATGTCTATGCCAGGGTGAAGGGTCGTTTTGTTGGCAATTTTTCAGGTTTGACATAGTCTTTGGCACAGAAAAGCAGCGCAGTAAGGAATGCCATAGAGAATGTCGAGTGTTGTTGGCACAGTTGGACCAGACAATGCCAAGCACTGGTTGGCAGAAAAGTGAACTTGATGCCATGCCAAGAAGCTATTGGACCCCAAAAAAATAGGACAAGATCAAGCTCCGAAAAGATAGCAATTGGATCAATCTCCGAGAAAATAGGGGATAAGATGGTGCCAAGATTGGTTGGCAGATTCATGCCAAGCTTGGATGCCAAGGCAGCGTCGGCAGTATGACATCAGCCCTAGCCTGATCAGTTCTCATTCAAACTTAGATAAGATGATTATCCCTTATCCCTTGAGTATTTGAAATTCAAAAATTGAAGAGCTTATCATATATCTTCCTTCCACGCCTATTTAAACACCAACCAAGCAAGCATTTGAAAAGAGAGCAGTGGAGGAGAGAGTTCTTCTGGGTGATCGAGTGAGGAGTTGGAGTGCAAGTAGATTGACAACCGGCTGCACCTAGGAATGGTGGTTTGACCAACTTAGCCGAGAGCCTGGATCTTGAAGGGCTGCATTGAGAGACCCCTTCTCGCCCATTCTCTTTTTCGAGTTATTTTACCTTGTTTTTAATGATGATTTACTTTGAAAACATTTATGGTTTTTTGGTTAAATCCCCTACCATGAACTAATCTAATAGTTGGCGGGGGATGTTTGCGTTGAACGCTATTTTATGTTTTAGTTTTTGATAATAAATCTTCTTTCGCAATGTTTTATCTATTCGGCATACTTTAATGTTTTATAAATACTATGCCAAGCGAGAGCTAGCACTGTTGGCCTATTGCCCCTCAATATCTTAACAGACTTGGGGTGGCAACGATTAAGTTGGTGAATACTAAGGAGAGAAGCTTCGAGAAAAGTCGTTCAAGTAGATGAACTTACTTCGGGAGTGAAATCTACCCTTTAGGAGTATAGATTGGATCTTAATCAAATTTGTTTATTTAAAAGCGAGCACTAAGAGATATAGGGTTTTTACATGATCAATTTAGGGTAATGACAATCAAGAGAGGCTTTGCTAATTTTGAATCTGCTCGACAAACAATGCCCAGACAGGTTGTTATTAAAGGCTGGCATGGCATGAACAGCGTGAAAACCAGGCATTCCCTGCCAACGCTCATCATTCATCAAAGCACCTTTCTTGCCAACGTCTTTACTTTACTTTTATTTCTTTTCTATTCAATAATTTCTAAAACCAACTTCAAAACAAAATGACATTTTCTCAAGACAAGTAACAATCAAGACAATCGAATTCCAAGTCAATCTCTGAAGGATCGATACTCAGCTTAACTGTTGTATTACTTGCAGACCGTGTATACTTGCATGCAAAAGACTCATCTTGGCACTCTTTTATACCTTTTCAATACATATCTTATGTCCTCTTTTGTCCGCATTCACTTAGAGAGTCTACAATTATCGAAGGGCAAAACCATCATCCCCAGTTCTTTCCCAAATTTCATCGAAGGGTAATCATTTTCGTCCACGATACCATCACCTTTCATATACTTGAAAACCGCAATAGAGTCAATGATAGACGACTTTAAATGGACGATGTTGATGTACCATATGTGATGTTCAATGACCGGACTATGATTTTCCTCGAGAAACTCATTACGGGTCTTTATCGTTTCAAGCTGCAAATTTGATCGTCTCACAACATCGGATTGGCATTTATAACACCTGATATAGTGAACATAAAGGCATAGAATAAAAAACAAAAGCGTGAGAACTGCAAACGTTATGATCAAATACTTGGCGGGAAACTTCGAGTGATGAACCAGAGGATGATTTGATCTGATCATTTCTGATGAGCTAAAAACCCATTTTAGGGATCAAAGATTAAGAATTAAAGAAAGGGGAAAAAGGGGGAACGGTTGAAGGAAAACCTAGGGAAGAATGATTTAATGGGGTTAAGTTGAAGGGTAAATGGGGATTGTGGTTGATAGCCAGATGGCAGAGTGCCGCAATGGTTTGCCCTTCGATGAAATTTGGGAAAGAAATGGGGATGATGATTTTGATCTTCGATAATGAATAAATAAAATAACCAGTGATAACATTTCAACTTCAAAGCTTAGCCTAGTCTTTAGGCATTAAACTTTTCATCCATTGTGCATGGGATCAATTACCAGAAATTACACTGGACATGTTTTTACTTCTTCCCTTTGCCTTTTGATTAGTTAAAAATATAAAAAAAATATTTTTTAAATATATATTTTTAAAAAAAATTGTGATGTCACGTCAACAAGTTCTGCCATATAGACATGCCACATTATCAAATGACTTTTTCGCTAGTTGGCTAACGATTTCCATCTAACGACGGTGAAATTTGAACGAAAATAAAACATTAAGAGCTTATTTACACAAAAAAATATGAGCTAAAATAATCAAAAGGTCAAACGTTGGATGTTATTTTTACCTTTATTCCAATACAATATGGTAAAGCTCTGTCTAGCAACCCTGTTAATTTGGTTGGAATTATCCCTCTGTGAAAGATTCTAAAAACCCTAACCGCGTTTTTACTCTCTGCAAAGCTTTCCCTCCCTTTTTCACCTTGCCCCCCCGCGACACTTCATTCAGGATAGCTCCAGCGTCGTCGAGATCCGATTGATTCCTATCGACCCATTCCCTTTAAACCTCCTATTTGAGGAGATGACTTTATGTCCATCTTTGGTCATGGCTTTTGTCAGTAAATCCCTTTGGCATTTTGAAGAAGATCGATTTTCTCGACAGCTCTTGGTTCTTCCTACGGAGTCACGATGACATTTTAGGAGGGAGGAAGTTGTCTTCGAAGATCGAGGTTTTCGACAGGCCAGAAACGTCGACTAAGACCCACAGTCGAATCTATCCCCGTTCGGCCCCTCTTTTTTCCCCTCGGGTTGTCCTAGCCGTTCGCCCTTCCCTAAACCTTCCTTCAATTTTTTATGGTTTCCTTCTTGGCTAATCATGAATCCTCCTTCGATTGTTTCCTCTTTCAGAGAAAGGGCTCGGTGTTGTGCTCCTCCCTTCTCTCGGTGGTTGTTGATGATGAAGTTTGGCTGCCTTCTTGGCTTTTCCAGGCGGTGCGATCCCGTTCTCATCTGCATGATTGTTGTGGGATACAAGGAAAAGAAAGTTTCATCCGCTTTAGCTCGAAGGCTCTGTTCGTCGTTTCTACGAGCTTTGCTGCCTCGCCACGTGATTGTCTTGGTGGTGTCCGTTAGCGGTCCTCTGCTGATGCGAACTGTAAACCTACGGGTTCACTATATCATCTCCGATCAAGGAGCTCTCTTGGATCAGACCTCCATGCCACTGGAACCGCCTTTGTCGACTGCTTGGCCTATGGTGGCCGTCCAGTTCCTCTACCGGTGTTGTTTTATTTTTCCTCATTTATGTGGAATTTTGTTTTGGGCTTTCGTTGCCCCTGCTTGTTTCGATCATGAGTGTCATGTTCTTACGGGTTCTTGTCTCGATTTCTATGTTATCTTTTCTTTCTAGTAATGAAATTTCCCTTTTCGATAAAAAAAACTTGTAATTTGGTTGCAGTAATTAGCAACTTTTTTGGTTATGAGAAAGCTCTCCAAGTGTGATGGCTCAGAGATTGACTTGAAGATGGGATTTGTGGGATCTTCTTCAGGCAACGATTCCTCCCCAATTTGGGTAAGAATTTGAAAGCCAAATCTTTCCACACAAAATTTTTCTCTCTAAACCTTAATTTTAACTCTATTTTCATCTCAAAATCTCTCATTAATTCATTGAAATCCCTTTTTTTTTTGTATTGGCTAGATAAGCAAAAAGTTTTTGCAACGTCGAGCAGAATTGTAAATTATGGATAGTTGTAACTTTTATTTGGAGATGAATGTGGTTAAATTTAAAAAAAAATCTAATTTTATTTTAAAATACGATTAATTATATTTTGAATCCTTAAAAAATTTAATATTTATTTAAAAATTAACTATATATAGTTTTAGTGGTATACTTTTTAGAATTTTTTTTATAAGAAAACATATATAAAATAGAATTGAAGCACATGAAAGACCAGCGGAATGTGCTGTTTCAGTGGTAAACACAGCTGTCCACAAATTTAGAACTGATGCTGTCTCTACATATATGGTGGAATAACTTGAGGCTGTTTCCCAGACAAGAAAATCCCTTAACTTTAGGTCTTTTCCTCCGACTTTGAGAATCACCCATATTGTTATGTGCATAGTAACAGATGATTTGATTCGATTGGTTATGGAAAGCATAAAACAATTACTTGATAACAGTTTGGAAGTGCTAAAAATTATTTCAATGTCTCATACGTTCGCCATGACATGTGCACTTTTACGACATCAATGCCTGGCTACTTGTGTATGTAGTATTCCTACGCATGCACCTGCCCATTAATGACTCAAAAAACTGTGTAAACAAAAGTAATGCAAGGCTTGTTCATCTCATCTCTTAATTATGTAATTAAAAAATTAATTTTAAAAAAAATATTTTATAATTAATCGTTTACTTTTTCAATAAACATCCGTGATAAAAAAATAAACAGCAAAAAAAAGAAATTGTGTAAAACAATATTGCGTTCCATGTCCAAGCATAGCAAGGGACATGTGTAAGTGTAACATACATAATCAATCCCTTCCCCGCCTTTTTAATGGCTATCAAGTGTGTTAGGTGTGATAGTTTTAATATTGAAATAGATTATACAACACAAATCTGATTGTAAGAAAATAATTTAAAGATTATTAAATATATCAAAACTTTTACAAACATAGGTAATTACGTAAATCATCATTGAACTTTACTCTTAAATATATTTTGATCATTAAAATTTCAAAACGTTCGATTTACTCACTGAAGTTTAGATATTAAACGTATTTTGTCACTCTTAAACCCTAAATAATGGTAGATGGTGGTCATTCGGTCCCAATTTTTACCAATCACATCGTCTTGTCCTCATGAGTTTAAATTCGACCTCTATTTTTCTAGAAAGTTTTCCGAAGTTCACGAATCGGCCACAATTTTTTATTTCTCTCTCGTCAATCTCCCTCCCCGCCTTCGGATAGAGCTTGTTTCCAGTATGTTATTTCTGTTGTGCTGATGAAATTTTTCACCGATCGAATCTTAAAAAAGTTTTTTCGTTCGCCGGTAAATGAACGTCATCAAAAAATTAACGGAAAAGTGACAAAAAATTTTCAATATCTAAACTTCAATGAGTAAATGAAACGTTTTAAAATTTTAATAACTAAAATAGATTAAAGAGTAAAAATCAGTGATTTACGTAATTTATGGTTAAAAAATTGTTTTAGTTCCTTTAAATTTGGGATTTATTGCATGTATGGAGAAGGTCCTGTGCTGGGTTTCACATCAATCAACAGTGCATGGACTTAAAAACCCTTTGGTTCAGCTCGTATTTAGTATTTATAGGGGGAAGGCAGTTGAGAGGAATTCATAGAAACGAAGCAAATGGGAGTAGACATGGCGTGATATTGCTTCGGCTCATCTTTTTGTCAGTAATTCATCTGATGCTTCAAGACGAGCCGAATCAATATCACTCTTGTATGCTTCTTTTCATGAAAAATGAACAACAATAAGCTTTGCTACGTAATATTTAACCATCAAATTTTGGTCTTTTATATTTCTATTTCTTCTTTTCTCATCCTGTCAGCAGCTTTCTTCTGAAATTTATTCAATTTTTGGTTTTTTTTTGTCCTTCTAGTTTGCAAGGCTTTGTCCTAACTAATTGGATCGACCCGTGTCGTACACTTAGTTTTAGTAGGTGAGTCTCTCAGCAAGAATTTTTTACATATACAAAAATTCGAACTCGAAACTTGCTTAAGCGATATCAAATTGCTTTATCACTTGGACAAGCCCATTGATTTAATCTTTGGTTCTTTAACTTCCACTTCATCATGCTTCAGTTCACTTATACGTACACTAACTCTGTTGATACCGCAGCTTGTCTTGCAATTGCAGACTGAGATTACAAAAAGGAAGAGATGATATGATGCTTCATCCCAAATCACAACACCACAACCATCCAACTCCAACATATCTAACAAAAACGCAAGAAAAACCACACTTCAATCTTCTCGTTAACTAGAACCAACATAGCTTTAGGTTTATTATAATTATTAAGAGTTTTTTTTATAATAAAAACTATTTTTAATAGTAGAATATAAATTTACTAACAGAGTTGGTCTAAGTGGTAAGTAGCTTGATATCGCTTAAACAGGTCTCGAATTCGAGGCCTTGTGTATGCAAAAAAATTTCACCGAGAGACTCACCGACTAAAACCAGGTGTGCTATGCGGGTCAATCCATATTAGTTTGTGCAAAGTCCTGGAAACCGGGAGTGCAACAAAAAAAATAGTAGATTATAAAATTTTCTATATCATGAATTTATTTTGTATTTATATATATAACATGTTATAATATTTTAAATTAAAACAATATTTTTTAACATGAACTCATTTTTATGTACAGACCACATAAAATATTATTATAATAAACTTGAATATCTATAATAATATATCTAAAAGCAGGGGCAGTTTGAAGATTTTAGTGACCATATGTGATTTATTGAAATCAGATCTCAATTTTAAAAATTTTAAATGTTTGTTGTCTTGTTGTATTTGTGATAGAGTGACTTTTGAATAAGAAAATGAGTCTAGCAAAACTCAAAATTTATGAAGTACAACATCATTGTGCTCTCCGTATGTACTTTACCACTAGCACATAATTTGTTTTTCATTTTAAATATTTAACCTAACTCATTTTGGGTTCTTTTTCTAAATCATATGCAGTCGTTCCTATTGTACATGTCTAAAATCACTTTGTCTTAAAACATGAGTTAATAGAAACTTTTAAATAGATTAAAATGCCTTTTTTAATATATTATTAATTTGATATTTAATAAATTTATTATTATTATAAATAAAAATTTATTCATACATGAAATTGATTAACCTAATTTAACATTTAAAAACAAATTCTTGAAACAAAACTGAGACCTGTATATTAAAATTAAAAATCCTTTTTGTGAAATTTATTAATTTAAGATTTGTAGAGAATTTTTTAATATTATGAAAGGCTGTGGACGAGAATTGATTAGATGTTTAAACTAAGAGTGTTTAAAAATATTCGATCCGGATGATTGGATCTGTTAACTCGCTAACTCGATTAAAATAATCCAAGAAATTTTATAATTTTTTGTCTCCCGGGGTGAGTATCAAGCCCGTCATTTCTCGGGTCGGGACGGACTCAATATATGAGTTATTCTTGTTCTTCACAGAAAACGTTATTGTACTCTTCCTCTTCCTGTCTCTTGTGTAAGCTTCTTCTTTGGGCTTTAGCATAATCGTTTCATACCAGTCTTTTATTTTTATTTTCTTCCCATTCCTGAATTTAAGAGGGGGAAAAAAGGCAAATATGATCCATCGTTTTTTTTTATTTTGGTTCACATTAAACTTAGGTTTGATTTTAGACAACCCTTCCTACTTCCATATCCTTATTATCATACACCTTTAAATAAGAAAAATGATCGTATATATATTTTTATACAACATCTAAATTATTCCTATCTTTCTCTACTCATTAATAAGAGGATATTTTATATTTAAGAATGCGTAAACTTTTTTTTGTTTTTATTTTTTTTATTCAATGGTGTTGCAATATCATTCTCAAGACAAATGTCAATGTTCGAGCCCACATAACGTGAGCAACGGATAAGCATTTAAGACTATTAGGTCAATTAATAAATCTCAAATCAATTCTCTATTATATATTATAATAACGATGTCAATCTAACTAATATTTAATCGGTTTAACATATTCATTAAAATTATTATGTGTATAGAAAATTGTATTATTATTATTGTCGTCGTCTTATAAAAAGGGGAAACAATTCAAATAGAAAACTGATTATTTGGCAATAAAAAGAGCAAGCTAATTAATATTGCAGTGGCCTAATTACAAGAATTATTGGTGCGCAATTAATTATTTTTAAGCAATAAAGTGTGGAAAGGCAAAAAAATTTGGGTATTCAATTACCCGGTTTTGCGAGTACCAGACCAATACGGGCCGAGATATGGGCCGGCCAAGTTACTACCCAAAGATTCGGGTATCAGAATTTGAACACCCTAATATATACTACCCTGTTTTTGTTGTTTTCTCGGAGCAAATCTAAGGTCACTGGGATCGATGGCTGAAAATCTGGTTCGAAGCTTAATAATAATTTTAAGGGTAAACTACATATTTAGTACCCCACATATGTCAGTGTTTTTATTTTGGTACCCTAAATATTCTTTTAGCAAAATAATGCCTAACGTTACGTTTTTGTTCTGTTTTGGTATCCCGAACGTTTAAAATTAATGAAGATAATGGTGTGGCCCGGTATAATCACAATTTTAGTTCAAAACACATATATTTTATCAATTTAATCCAAAATCCATCCAATTTAAACATGATCTTAACTTTTGGGGGTAAAATTGCAAACTATCCATTTTATTTTTTCTTTTCAACAAAACTGTTCAACTTTTTTTGGGTTTTGGGGTTGAGGTTTGTGGTTTAGGGGTTATAGTCATCCTCTCTCGCCATGGTTTTGAGGGAGAAGAAAGGAATTAAAGGGGGAAATTTATAGTTTAATCCAAATATTTTAGATGATGATTAAATTGATAGAGTTAGGATCAAATTGATAGAAATGTACAAATTTTTTAGACTAAAATTGATATTACCTCAATTAAAAATGAGTCACATCATCATCTTAAATTTTAACAGTCAAGTACCAAAACAGAATAAAAATGTAATATTAATTACCATTTTGTGAAAAAAATTAGTTGAGGTACCAAAACAGAAATACGAGCATTCGTGGGGTACTAAATAGGTAGTTTATCCTAATTTTAATTGGGATAGGATCGATTTGAAATTTAAAAATATGTTTTAAGCGGACAAGCTTGATCTTTGGATTGTTCAAAAATTTCAAAGAAATGTATTTTCTTTGCATAGTTGCTCGTATCTGTCGTACTAATGGTATTACATTACAAGGAACTATCGACCAATTTTTCGCCAAAATGTTAGTAAATAGACCACTTAGGTCCTCGAAAATTTTCAAATTGAATAAATTAGTCTCTGAAACAATTTAATCTCCTTAATTGACAAGAAATAAATTTCTCCAAGGATTAATTTATTTAATTTCAAAGTTGAGATGAAACTAATGGAACTTTTACTAAGGGATTGACCATATAGAAATCTCAATTTTTGGGGATTATAATATATGTTTCCTGGGCAGTACATTCCATTTTATTATCAAGTGCCAAGTGGGTCCATGACAATATATTTATATGTCTAGTAGACTAGTACTAATAATGTGTTTATTTTATACTCATAGTTTTATTTCTAATTAAACTAGATTATTTATATTATTAAATATAAATCATTTTAAGAAAATACAACTGACTTTTGAAATTTATTAAATTATCATTTTTGAAAAATAATTAGGACAAATAAAATTTAGTATTATTATAAGGGTAAATTTAAAATTCCATTATTCAATTTTTCTCTCACTCCCATTTTAGTCATTAAACATAAAAAAAAAATTTTTTATCAAACTTTCAATTACTCATGTTTTGATTATTGGAACGTTAAATTACAAATGATACGATAATATGACAGATGGTATGATAATACAGCAAAACAATATCATTTTGGATCCCTACAAAAGTCACCAAAACGACATCGATTTGGATCTTTATAAAAGCTAAGAAAATTTCTTCCACTTTTTTTTCTCTTTTCTTTTTTCTTTCTTTCTCTCTTTTTCTCTCACTATTCAAACAACCTCAGATTTCGATCATCACTTGTCACTGTTGGCCGTTGCTGACAACGATGATGAGTCCTTAAATTTTTTACCAAACTTGTTTCTTCCTCTGAACACAAATCAGATGTATGTTTAACCAGAAAACACCAAAAATTTTATGAATCTAGCATTGAAAGCTTCAATTTCTTATTCTCTTATTTCTGCCGTTTGTCTTTAGATAAAGTCGAAACATAACAATGTTGCTCCCCGCCCAAAAGAAATCTCTCCACTGTTGGAAAACTTATTAGATGGGTATGGCTCATCATGTCATCTATGGTCTCATTCAATAATAATTTTCTATTTCATTTTTTTCAAGGTGAATCTTCACCTTTTTCCTGCATGTCATTATATGAATGAATTTCATTGGATGTGACCACGGATGACGTGGTGAGCCGGGACCAAGTAATAATTTCTCCCACTGTTGAGATATTTGAATGGAGACTACGATCATTATAAAAAAATTTCTTCTTTTCTCTTTTCTTTCAAGTGTTAATTGGTAATATCGTTGTAATCCAATAATATTTTTTTAATGTTGAATAGGGATGGACCAAGAGTTATTAGGTGAGCGGTCACAACCCTATAAATTTCAAATTCACAATTTATGTTTTTTTTTGTATTTTTATTGATAATTTAATTTTACACCTTAAAACTTTGTGATTTCACACTACTAAAGTTTTAATATAAATTTTTAAGAGTTCATACTCCTAACATTTGGCATCATTCACTTTTCTTTTATGTAAGTATAGTTGTCAAGTTGGTGTATGGCTTCTGTTGCAAGTCTTCGTTTATGCCATTATTGTAATTCAGTTTAAAGCATTGCAAGCTTAGGTTGTTTGAATTATTAGTTTTCGGAAACTTGTTTCCCTGAACAAGGTTGGCAATTGGCATAATAGGAGTGTCAATGAAGTGCTCCATGACGAAGCGGTACGCCAATCAGTTAGAGTGCTGGAAGGACCAGTCGTTCAATTATCTAATGCTAGCGAAGTAAGTTTATTGGATTTTTTTTATTGAATAGAGAGGTATTATATTCTCACACCGAAATTCGAGCTCATACAAATGAGATAATATAAACATCTTTAGCCACTAGACCAATTAGTGGATCTCTAAGTTCATTGGATTTATTGGTTCGCTTACTGTGAATTAAGCTAACATGGACTCATCTTGTTGCTTAATTGTGGGATTTGTTTTTGGTTCTTCAAGGATAGAGATGGCAGACAGATACAATCTCATGGATTTTGCACCGTCCCCATCCCAATTCGGACTGGAATGGGTATGAGTTTAATGGATAATGGGCGAGTGTGGATGTAAAAAGTTAGGGATGGCAATGGGGCGATGCGAATTTTTGGCCGACCCAAACCTGACCCAAACATTAAGAGCTTATACCCGAATCCAATCCACCCAAACTTTTAGTCGTGTTCTACCCGCCCCGAATTTTGGAGTGAAAATATGTCCCCTGCCCAAATCAATACCAAATTTTTAGATGTTCCCTAACTTTCCCACTTAATCTAAAGATTTTTTTTTGAAAAAGAGAGTTTATGATATTATTGATAAATCATACAGAATAAGACCCCGATATAGGCCTCGTTAAAAACCTCTCTAATGCCTAATGGAGGAAAAGGAGTGCACTATATCGGCATCGATTACGATTGGAGACTTAACAAATTTTAAACCCTATCATACATTAATTATAAAGCATAGCGTGCCATCACATACCAACTCTTGGCCGGCTTTTATACACATGGATGAGACTGCCCACTACCAAAATTCGGAGGTGGAAGACATAGCTCGTCCCACCCTATGTACGCATTAACCATTGTCTGGGAGCATATCAAGTTCTTCAAAGCATTCCAGCATGGCATTTGATCTCCCTATTCCTTCCTTTGTTAACTGATGAGCCAGACAGTTGCTTTCCCTATACTGGAAACAAGTATCCCAATTATTTTGCAAGCAAAGCTTATTACACTTCTCTGATATTTGCGCAAAACAGGCTGGTGAACTTCTTGGATTTTTTATCCAACTCACAGCAAGTAAGTTGTCTGATTCAATGACCAAATGATTTTTTTGAACCAACAGGATGAAGAAAACACCTGGCACACTTTATAGATAGCTAACAATTCAGCTCATGTGGTATCCGAAGTGCCAATTGATTTAGAAAAGCGAATTAGTACCCTGCCTCGATGATCTCGGAGGATCCCTCCAATTTTTGCCTCTCCAAAACTCCCAATGACCGCAGCGTCTTTATTGAACTTCAGGCATCCTATATTAGGGGCAGACCATGAACCTAAAGTAGGCCTACAACTTATTCTTGGTTTGATATTATTCGATGCTGGGTTTCAGATAAAAGCATTCACTGATGTTATCGAGTCCGGCCAGTTACCTTTGCACCAATGGTCAATCCGTAGTAAAGCCAAATCTATCAAGTGAACCGGGTTCACATGGTTTGTTGTTGAATAAAACTTCGTTACGATAAAGCCAAATTGTCCAACGTATACAAGATGCCAAAGGGGTTTCGGTGACGGTTTCACCGGTGCAGTTTCCCACACCATTATCAAAGACTTCAAGAAATTCGGGATAACTAAATGCACATCCCAAAACCTGCACCAGGCCTGTCAAATTTTCCAAAAAAACGTGGCAGTGGCACAAGAAATGAATTGAGGATTCTGGTTCTTTAGAGCACAACACACAAAAAATCTGATCTTTGGGGCAGCTCTCACGCTTATTTAACTCTAACTTGTTCGGAATTCTTCCTCGGACAGCCCTCTAAAGAAAAAATTCCACCTTCGGTGGAGCTAGGTTTGACCATATCCACTTCCAAGACTTGTCGGGAAATGAGCCAACGGTCGATGCTAGTTCACATAAGGTATTTGGTTGGTAATAACCCACAGCAGCTCCGGACCATCTTATACAATCAATAGATGCAGAATTTCTAGACGCGTTCTTGATAGAATTCAGAAAACTCACCCATGAATCACGCTACCAATCGAACAACCTTCTTCGGAGAGCAATGTTCCACTCCCAAATGCCATTTATTTTGGTACCGAAATCCGTGACCTTTTCTTCATTTGTCATGGCCAAAGCGTATATCCAAGGAAACATGTTTTTCAGCGAGTTACTGCCAACCCAAGGATCATCCCAGAAGTCGATTAATTTCTCATCCCCTAACGTATAGTGCAAAATTTTAGTGAATAAATCTTTCGCATCTGATAGTGGCCGAGTTATGTTTTGCCACAACCATGAACCTCTTCTACTGCTTGAGCTCTTAGGTAACAAGCACCTCGGAACTGCCCAAGCTTTGTCTCCAAAAACTATTTTGTTCAAGTCCGTACCTCCAAGCACACTTGTTTAGTAGGGAACGATTCTGCAGTTTGAAGTCAAAAAAACCCAGCCCACCAAACTCTTTAGGCTTGCAAATATCCGGCATTTTACCCAATATATCGAACGATTGAAATGGGAAACCCATATGAACCTTGCTGTTATATTGTTGAGCTTCACCAAAATCGATGCTGACATCTGAAAAAGAGACGTGAAATAAACAAGCAAACAATTCAGTACTGATCTTATTAAGTGTCAAACGACCACCAAAAGATAGTAACTTCCCTTTCCACCCGTCAAGCCAAGACTGAACTCTATCGATGATGGGTTTCTATATTATCGGTGAGTTACGGAAGTGTCCAATTAGGATGCCAAGATATTTAGTCGGTAAAGCATCCACACTATATTTAATCGAGGCTGCCCAACATCCCAAAACACCATCTTCTACATTAATCCTATACAATCTAGTTTTGATCATGTTAAGCTTCAATCCTGAGGCTACCTCAAAAATTCTGAGTACTCTTTTGGTATTTAGAACATTGTCCTCCTTGGACTCTAAAAATAGCAAGAGGTCATCCGCAAATTGTAGGTGAGAGACTGTCAGTCCATCCGATCCAAACTCTACCCCTTGGAGAATATTTGTTGCAACTGCTCTGCTAATCATCACATTGAGGGCTTCGCCAACAAGATTGAATAGTAAGGGGGAGAGTGGGTAGCCTTGACGTAAGCTCCTTGAAATCTTGAATCTGCTAGAGGGCACGCCATTTATGAGCACCGAAATACTAGCTGAAGAAACGCACAAATGAATCCACTGCCGCCACTTTATCCCAAACCCCATTTTCTTCATTACAGAGTCTAAAAAGGACCAATCAATTGTGGCATATGCCTTCTTAAAGTTGGCTTTGAACATTATTGCTTTACGGTTGTTGCATCTCAAGAAATCGATCAATTCGTTTGCTATTAAGGCACAATCTGTGATTTATTTTCCAGCAGTAAACGCAAATTGAGTTTTACCGAGCACCTCAATGATACAACGAGCCAACCTTACTGACATCACACGTGCAAGAATCTTATACAAGCTACCCACCAAACTTATAGGTCTAAAGTCTTCTACACCTTCCAGAGCTTGACTTTCAGAATCAAAGGGATAAAAGAGTGATTGATTGATTCTTCTACTATGTTCTCTTTAAAAATTGATCGAAAAAGACCTTCACATCATTTTTAAGTTTTGGCCAGAATTTTTTGAAGAACTTCAGGTTAAATATGTCCGAACCAGGCATGCGGGAACCGTCTGTCGAGATGACTGCAGTCTATATTTCTTCTATTGCAAAGGGTGCTTCTAACTCAACAGAGGATTCACTGAGTTATTTAAAATTTCCCACAAAATTTGCCACTGGGATGGTAGAGCACTCATTAAAGGTATTTTTAAAGTAATCAACAAATACCTTAGAGATGGACTTAGGGTCTGTGATGCTTGAATTACCCCTTCGAACACTTACGTTATGATTGTTCTTCCCTCTCATGCAATAGCATGGAAAAACTTTATGTTTCTGTCTCCTTCGGTGAACCACTTTAGTCGCGACTTTTGCAACCAATCTACAAAATCAGAGTCAGAACGGAAGAGTATGACGAAGATTGATGCTTCATCGATGGAAAGTCACCGTTTGAAGTAGAAAAAGAGGGTGGCTCCGACGCCTCGGGTTCTACCCTATGCAATAACGAACCTGAGACAGTGAATGTTCTCGAGGTGCATCCTAACGAGCTGAAGACTGATGCGAGGGAGTGCAATCATCATGAAGTTAATGGCAGCTTTCATTCTATCCAAGAGCCTGAGATCCTCGCGGTTGAATCATGCTCTAGTAGGGTGGGCCTACATGAAGTTCCCATCAAGTGACGATAGGGCATCAGTTCAATGCGTCAATATCATGAATGGGCCAGTTAATTTTAGCAACTGCTGTGAAGCCCAAGAGGAGTCCATCTCTAACACTTCTAGACTGCAGGATGTTCATGTAGAGATTGTGGGAAAGCAGTCTGTTGCTGTGAGAGGGCCTGTGTTCTCTACGGCCCACAACAACGCTAATGGCTCTAGGGGTTCTCACCTACCTGATGGAAAGATTCCAGGCCTGGGAGCAGGATTAGACTAAATCAACTGGTGGTCAAATTTACAAAAGAAAAATGGAAAAGCTAAGGCACTGCTTTAGGGGGAAAGAGGAAGAGGAAGAGGAAGGAGTCTGCATCAACGAGCTTGATCAATCTGGGGACAAGTCCATTCACAGCAGATATGGGTTCTCTAATTATTCGCAATGGGAGTGGAATTTTGATGAAGGCGGTGGCCACCCTTGAAACATCCAAAGAATTAGGGGTCATGTTTGCCGCTCCCGATGATCGGGTCTTGAAGCGATTTCAGGAGTTGGAAGAAGTCTAGGGGCGGTGTGAAGGAAGAGTTTAGCCCAGGTACCAGTGTTGTGCCTTTTTGTTAGTTATGTCAGAACTTAATCCGATCACATTCAATATAAGGGGTTTGGGTCGGCCGGAGAAGATGAGAGCGGTGAAAAGGGTGTGTGTAAAAAATAGAGCTCGAGTTATTTTTTTGCAGGAAACGAAGATCTCAACGGAGAAATCGTGGCTATCGAGAAGATTAGGAAGGGAGGGCGCGGGGAACCTGGCGTTCTCAGCGTCCATCAGAGCCTCGGGCGAACTAATTTCATTATAGGATCCTTCTTACTTCAACATTGAGAGCGAAGTGATTCATGGAAGGTTCATCCTGCTAATCGGGAAAATTGTGGCATGTGGACTGTTAAACATGTACGCCCCGAACAACATCGGGGAGAGAATGGCATTTTTCGACTCCTTGTCTGGGGTCATTGCATCCGTGCAAGCCCCTCTAATTGTGGGTGCGGATTTCAACTCTGTAAGAGATCCGGATGAGCATATGGGAGAGATCCCATTGTCAGGTAGCAAATTCACTTGTTCAGAGGCGGGTCTAATGCTTCGGCAAGCAGACTCGACAGGTTCTTAATTTCGTCTGATGTGGTGGTTACATTTCCTAAAGTACTGTAGTGTGCATTACGAAGAGGCTTGTCTGATTTGGATTTGTTGACACGATTGTATGGATTTGTTGACACGTAGAGTTTAAAAAACAAAAAAAATCTTTTCATAAACATAATTTCATACAGAATCTAGAGCTATAAATGAGACGAGACAGATCGCGAGCTATTCGAGCTTGATTCGGTCAAAGCTCGACTCGATTGGACTCGAGTTCGAACTCGGCTCGAGTTCCTAACGAGCCAAGCCGAGCTACTTGATACTCGACTCGAAAAGCTCGCGAGCTACTCGAAAATATAATATACTAAATTTTTTATTTTTTTATAATTTAAAATCTAAATTTTGAAACTTAAAACCCTAAAATACAAACCCTAAACATAAGTCTTAAACCCTAAAATCTAAATCTTAAATTCTAAACTCAATAATCTAAACCTCTAAACCCTAAACTAACACTCAAACCCAAAAATTAACAAGCTTGAGTTTACACAACTTGTGTATCAAAGTTTTTTTCTTGATAGGGCTTTAAATGAAACGTGACAGATGACGAGATACTCGAGTCCGACACGGTCAAAGATCGGTCAACACTTAACTCGATTGGGCTCGAATCAAGCTCGAACTTGACTCGAGTTCTTAACGAGCCGAGTCGAGCTCAGATTTCATAGGCTTGTTAAAAATTACTCAAGCTCGAACTCGACTCGAAATCTTAACAAGCCGAGTCGAGTTCAGCACTACTCGAGCTCGACTCAACTCGTTTACACCCCTAACAGAATCTATTAAATATATATTCAATTCAATATATTCCTTTTATTCCTTTGAGATTTAGAATAAAATAAATAGAATTTCTGAATTTAAATTTGAAGGCTTTTTTATTTCTAAAATTCTAATACATATTAGACATTAGTTAGATATTTGAATTCCTTTTATTCCTTTTATTTAGAAAAATAATTTAAAAAATCCGAAATCGAAATGGAGTAAAAATGAAAAAGTATTATACTTATTTTGGATTTGTAACTATATTACTGTATAATAATAGTATAAATAGGATATAGGCGAGGAAGGAGGGCCAAGACCTTTCAATTTTTTTTCAAGTTGGACTGCGTTTTCAGAATATGTTGATCTGATAAACAAGACAGCGATCAACAATAATGGTGTTGGTGCTAGCAAGTTGCTTCGTGTTTTAAAATCTGCTTCGAAAGACTGGATGAAGAAGTCTAAAGTCACCAATGGTGAGTCCATTGGGGAAATAAAGGAGAAAATTGCAAGCCTGGAGTCCGACTATGAAGACGCTGGTGATAAACCGCGCATCCTAAAGGAAATCTCAAGATTTTTTCTTTCAAACCAATCACCAAGCATCCAAATTTTAAGCAAATCTAAAAACAGCAACAAATAGTAAACAAAATACCCATCTTCCACTCAACAACATAAACACATACGCAAATTGAACTAAAAGTTGAGTGATAATTGGTGTGGTTTACCCATTTTTTTATTAAGGAAAAACAGAAATGAACGCTAGTTTCTAATGGAGGGACCATATTGAAAGCGAACTAAAAGTTTTGTGACTATATTAAAATTGAACTAAAAGTTGGTGACCTTCTCGAATATTTTAAAAGTACAACTAAAAGTTTTGTGACTATATTGAAATTGAACTAAAAGTTGGTGACCTTCTCGAATATTTTAAAAGTACAGTGACCAAAATGAATCCGTCTTAAAAGTTCAGTTACCATGTATTTTACCCATTAAGGTAATATTATCGGGGCGCGACAGGGCGGAGAATTTTCATCCTAAACTCGAACCCGACCCGCCCTGACTCAATTCTTTTCAAAAACCCGCCCGAACTGCCCCGAACCCAAAATTCAAAAAGAAAAACCGGAGCGGAGCAGGGCACATCGAATCGGGTCGGGTTCGAGTAATTTTTATCATCCCTAGTAAAAAGTCATACCCGACATGGGCAGTGTGGGTAAATGATAGATTTGAGATCTTACTCGCACCGTATCCACCCATCCACCCACTAACTACCCACCGAATGAATTTTAGAACATTGTGAATTTAGGTATAAGTTCACAGACTATTCTGTGAACCCTAAGATTTTAAAGAACGTGCCTTATAATTTAACCAAATATGCTTTAGTTATGTAGAATTTATGTCGGTGTAAATATGTTTTTTTGTCCATAGCTAGTTAGTTAGTTGTAGATAAGTAGAATTTATAACAGTGTAAATGTGTTTTTGTCTATAGTCAGATGTAGTTAAGTAGAATTTATATCGGTGTAAATGTGCTTTATTTAAGTTAGCTATAGTTAGTTAGTTGTAGTTCAATTGATATCGGTGTAAATGTATTATATATATGCAATTGATCAATCAATAAAGTAAGCGAAATTTTATTGTTTTTTACAAAATTCTATGGTTTGTTTTTACATAATTCGATATTAGTGGCTGCTTGTCAGGCAGGTATGGGTTGAGTAGTGGGCATCCAGTTAGGTAGTGGGTGTGGGGATGAATTTGGAAATATACTCGCGTAGGCGGGTGCGAATTTAAAAATTGTACCCGTCGTAGGTGATGAGGTGGTGGATATACAAATTTTAGGTGGGTACAGGTATGAAAGGAGGTATCTGCACCCGCCCATTTGCCATCCATATCCAAGGAACTCTATCTTATTATTGGAAATCATTTATAAAACCTAAATTTATAAGGACTCATTTAAAGGATTTAAACTTGCAAGAGGCTAAATATATATTCTTAAGAACATTTTTAATATTTTTTAGAAAGAGACCACGACCCACTAACAATGACAAAATTCAATATTATTTATAGATGAGTCATTTTAAAATATCTAAATTTATAGATGCTCTATGTATTTTTTTTAAAAATAAATAATAATTTTATTATTATATCAATTTATAGTTTTTTCAAAATTTTAAAATTTTTAGAAGGCCGTGGCTCCCGGATCCCTCCTACGTTCCGTCTATGTCCACCGGTTCTTCATGGTACCATCCTGCCCCTAACGATTTATTTTAGCGGCTTGCGGTCACTTCTTTTGCTAGGGTTGGTGAGAAAGTATCTCTTAATTTGATTTATGACGAACCAAATTTGCATGATTTTAAACAGACTTGCTGGAAAGATGATGAAATAAAAAAAATGAGGTATGTCAGCAAAAACTAAAAGTGACCAAAATAAAAATAATGTAAAAGTTCAGTGATAAAATAAAAAATATAAATTTTAGTGATCAAATAGGAGTGAAGACTGAAGAGAAAGTTAAATGATGAAAAACTTAATTTACTCTAACAATCATAATACATTCGAAATAAGATGATTTTAAAAATCTAAATTCCTTTTAAAAAGTAATTTAAAATTTCATATTATTTGTATAAATAAATCATTGAGTCCAGCTCCAAATCCGCGTCTCTTTATGCTTCTTCTTCTTCTTGCGCATTCTCTCTCTAATTATTAGCGTCTTATTCAGCCGCTCATCTCCAATCTGTGAAAGGTAAAGTCTCCACAAATTTTATTGAATTTTAAGATTATATTGTCGAATTCCCCTTTCAGACTTTTATTTTAGTGTGTAATTAGGGTTTCGTACAGTGGTTACGGGTGTCCGATATTGATGCATTGATCCGCTTTTTATATATATACTCAGGGTTCTGTTTATTTGCAATACTAGTTATTATATTCTTTTGCTTGCAACGATTTGAATGATCGAGTTCCTTAGGGTTAATTTTATTTAATTTGAATCTACTTTGATCTAGGAATTCTCTTTCCTTTGTTAAATTTCAGAGTTTTAAGTTTTTTTTTACTGTCAAATTGGCTGCATAATTGGTCTCTAATATCTAAGTGTTCCTCTCAACTGTTAAGTATGTAAATAGAGATGGAAATAGGGTTTTCATGGATCTATTTGATTCATTTACTGCATATTCGTTTCCTTTTTTCTTTTTCATTTACTCTGTTTCAACGAATTTTAAGGTAATAGTGTAGGTTTTACATGTGTGTGTTAACCATTCATTTGTTTTCAGGATTCAGGTGCTGGAATATCTATCAATATTTACCTCTAACTTTATGTACATCTAATTTGTTATATTTGTTGGTGATTCACTTTTCAGAAATATTATGGCTATGGAGGTTACACAGGTGCTTTTGAATGCACAGTCAATAGACGGAGCTGTGCGGAAGAATGCAGAAGAAAGCTTGAAACAGTTTCAGGAGCATAACCTTCCTATTTTCTTGGTGTCACTTTCTGGAGAGTTGGAAAATGAGGAGAAGCCTGTTGAAACACGTAAACTAGCTGGCTTGATACTTAAGAATGCATTGGATGCTAAGGAATAGCACAGGAAGTTTGAGCTTGTTCAAAGATGGTTGTCGTTGGACAGCAATGCAAAGAGCCAGATTAAGGCATGTTTACTGAAAACTCTGACATCTGCAGTATCTGATGCTCGTTCAACTGCTTCCAAGTCATTGCAAAGGTTGCAGGCATTGAGTTGCCACATAAACAGTGGCCTGAGTTGATAGGTTCACTTTTATCAAATGTTCATCGGCTACCAGCTCATGCTAAGCAAGCCACTTTGGAGACTCTTGGGTATTTGTGTGAGGAGGTCTCCTCTGATGTCATTGATCAAGATCAAGTAAATAAAATACTTACAGCTGTAGTTCAAGGCATGAGTACATCGGAAGGAAACATTGATGTGAGGCTTGCTGCTACAAGAGCACTTTACAATGCATTAGGATTTGCACAGGCGAATTTAAGCAATGACATGGAACGTGATTATATCATGAGAGTTGTCTGTGAGGCAACACTGTCCCCAGAAGTGAGGATAAGGCAAGCTGCTTTCGAGTGTTTGGTATCTATTTCATCAACTTACTATGACAAACTAGCTCCGTATATCCAGGATATTTTTAACATCACAGCAAAAGCTGTGAAAGAAGATGAGGAATCTGTTTCCCTTCAAGCCATTGAGTTCTGGAGTTCTATCTGTGACGAGGAGATAGATATTTTGGAAGAATATGGTGGTGATTTTACTGGGGACTCTGATATTCCTTGTTTTTACTTTATCAAGCAAGCACTCCCTGCCCTTGTTCCTATGTTGTTGGAGGCACTGTTGAAGCAGGAGGAGGATCAGGATCATGAGGAAGGGGCTTGGAATATTGCAATGGCTGGAGGAACATGTCTTGGTTTGGTTGCACGGACTGTGGGAGATGATATAGTCCCCCTTGTTGTGCCGTTTATCGAGGAAAATATTTCAAAACCAGATTGGAGGCAGAGGGAGGGGGCAACGTACGCCTTCGGTTCAATCTTGGAGGGCCCTTCTCCTGAGAAGCTAATACCCCTTGTGAATGTTGCCCTTACCTTCATGCTCAGTGGTTTGATAAAGGACCCCAGTAGCCACGTCAAAGACACAACGGCCTGGACTCTGGGACGTATCTTTGAATTTCTTCACGGTTCAGCTGTTGATTCTCCCATCATCATCAGTCAGGCAAATTGCCAACAGATAGTCACATTTCTTCTACAGAGTATGAAGGACACTCCAAATGTAGCTGAGAAGGCCTGTGGTGCTCTCTATTTTCTAGTGCAAGGTTATGAGGAAATGGGTCCATCATCTCCTTTAACTCCTTTTTTCCAGGAAATTGTCCAGGCCCTTCTTACTGTCACTCACAGAGAAGATGCTGGTGAATCCCGGCTGAGGACTGCTGCTTATGAGACATTGAATGAAGTGGTGAGATGTTCAACCGATGAGACGGCTCCATTGGTGTTGCAATTGGTTCCTGTCATCATGATGGAGCTTCATAACACCCTTGAGGGCCAGAAGCTCTCATCTGAAGAAAGTGAAAAGCAGAGTGAATTGCAAGGCCTTCTTTGTGGGTGTTTACAAGTTATTATTCAGAAGCTTGGTTCATCAGAACCAACCAAATATGTATTCATGCAGTATGCTGATCAGATCATGGGACTTTTCCTTAGGGTTTTTGATTGTAGGAGTGCTACTGTACATGAGGAAGCCATGCTTGCTATTGGTGCTCTTGCTTATGCAACAGGAGCTGATTTTGCAAAATACATGCCAGAGTTTTATAGGTATTTGGAAATGGGTCTTCAGAATTTTGAGGAGTACCAGGTCTGTGCTGTGACCGTTGGTGTTGTAGGCGACATTTCCAGGGCACTGGAGGAAAAACTTGTGCCTTACTGTGATGGCATTATGACTAACTTCTCAAGAATTTATCAAGCAACCAGTTGCATCGCTCTGTGAAGCCTCCCGTATTTTCATGCTTTGGTGACATTGCATTGGCAGTTGGAGAGTATTTTGAAAAGTACCTAATGTGGGCCATGTCTGCACTTCAGAGCGCTGCAGAGTTGTCTACCCATATAGCAGGTGATGATGAATTGGTAGAGTACACAAACTCCCTGAGAAATGGAATTCTGGAGGCATATTCTGGTATTTTCCAAGGGTTTAAGAATTCTCCCAAAATCCAGCTGTTGATTCCCTATGCACCTCACATCCTCCACTTTTTGGATGACATATACATGGAGAAAGACATGTGAGTTCCATTTAAAGTTACCTCTGTTAAGCTTTGACTCTAACTAATGACTCTGTCTTGTAGCATGTGGTTATTAACTTATTTTGATGTTTCTTATATAGGGATGATGTAGTCATGAAGACTGCCATTGGAGTCCTTGGAGATCTAGCTGATACATTGGGAAGTCATGCTGGTTCTATGATACAGCAATCTGTCTCAAGCAAAGACTTTTTGAATGAATGCTTGTCTTCAGAGGACCTTATGATTAAAGAATCTGCTGAATGGGCCAAGTTGGCTATTAGTCGTGCCATTCCTGTTTGAGGATGTCGGCGTTCAGCATGTTTATTTTCTTTTCGAAGTCCATGCATATGGGTGTGTTGAGTTGAGGGTCTGGGGTTGCATGTGTCGAGTCATCTCTATTGTCAGACGACAGAAGTTCTGTCTTCGTGTTGTCACTAACATTTGCATCAGCATCAGCATCATGGGGTCAGATACTTTATTTTTATCATGAAGGAAGTTGATACAGATGGTTTCAGAGAAGTCGATGAACATCTGCATGAAGGGAATATCTTTTAGCCTTGAAGAAGTGGAGGGGATCATGGATTGTGACTTGCTAGAATGACTGACTAGTCTGGTAGCTTGGTCATCCCTTTTTGCACTGTCGTCGTGTCAAGATGAGCATCAGTTTTGCCTTATCATGATTTTCTCCCATTAAATTTAGGTCGATGGAATGGATGATTCGAGTATGTGGTTCCAAGTGGTGCAGCAGTTAAAGAAATCCCCAGTGCTGCAAATCACCATTGTCAACCTAGAAATCCCAAATTTAGAAGCTCAAGCCCTGCATATTTGTGAAGTAAATGCATCAGTGGCCATATATTTTTGTTTTGGTCGGGGGTTAACTACATTCAGCATTGCATTCATTACAATTAACTACAATTGTTAGATAGTTGGGAGTCAAATTGTTGGATCTCATGCATTCATAGAATTTTATGGTTCTTGCTTTTCATTTGGGTATACGACTTTTTCTTTTCCTTTTTGGTTTTTGGTTCCTCTTTTGGAATGTATTTTTGGTTACCACCGCTTAGAGAAAGTGATTACTATTTATAATCACAATTTCGGGCGTGGCGTTGAACGCAATGAATGAGGTATAACTTATTTCTGTGTGTTGCCTTGTTACTTACTACCTTTGTTTTTAATGAAATAGAGGCTTTGGGCCTTTTTGCTTCTTTCATTTAATGTGATGTGACATGTAAAATAACTTACTATTCCAAATATGTTAGGGTATTATATTATTCGACGCCAACATCAAACTACAAAATTTTGAACTCCTTCCATCATCAGTTCACGTGTCAAATCATTGATTGCTTTGAATTTTTTTTTATAATTTCTGCAAAATTATTTATTTATTTATTAAATATTAGAGACGAATTTGAAAATTAGTAAAATATGAAGTACTAAATTTATTATTATACCTTGAGTAAATATTTTTTTTCAAAAAATGTCATAAGTCATTTGCTGAGTGGTCCGCTGTTGGCGCATCGAATTTTGTGATGGAGGTGGTCAAAATGTACGACGGAGAAATATTTTATGTGTGAAACTAAAAAAAATTCTCAATTTTTGTGACATTAAAGAATGGAATATAATACATGTACCAACCAAACAATTAACCTTATCAAAAATTAAAAGTTTGGGTAAAGTTTTAAAATGGTCTAAACTATATCAGAAAAAATAAAATAGTAATTAAATTTTCAAAAGCTACAGAATGAGAATTAAATTTTATGTTTTGTTATAAAATGGTAACTGTACCGTTAATCTATGTTAAAGATGTGATGTGGTCATTAATTTTTTTTGTATAATAGTATATTTAGTCCTTCATAATTATACATTCAATCAATTTAGTCATAATTCGAAGAAATTCAATAAATTTAACCCTCAATTTTTATACATTGTTATAATTTAGCCCTAATTCTAAAAAAACAATCATTGATATTTCAAAATTACTTCAATTTAATCCTTCTTCACTTCATCTTTCCATTATCTCTCTTACCTTTTCATCTTTTTCTCCATTTATTTCGCCATTATCTCTTTTGTTGCTAAAAATCTGCCTGTCAAAAATGGGACTAATTGTGACCAGCTTTTCCAAGAAAATGTAAAGATTTTATCTTTTTCTGCCATACAACTTCCATGGTTGCTTGCATTGACTAGAAAAGAAGATTACAACAAGAAATTTACTTCTGACTTGATTCCTGGGAAGCAAAATGTAAGTGTAAGAACTCAAGCTGTAATAACTATTTTATTAAAGCAATTAGAGAAAAATATGCTTCTACTCTATCTTTAAAGATTCAATTAGAGAAATACTTTCAACGTAACTGCATCACCAGACAAAAAACGTGCCGTTTCAACCCCAGGAATTATTCCAAGTAGCAGAAATCTTAAATCAGGATGAAGAAAAATAAATGCAGAAAAGATAAAAGGTAAGAGAGATAATGGAAAGATGAAAGGATGAAGAGGGATTAAATTGAAGTAATTTTGAAATATCAAGAGTTAATTTTTAAGAATTAGTACTAAATTATAACAATGTGTAAAAATTGAGGGTTAAATTTATTGAATTTCTTCGAATTATGACTAAATTGATTGAATGTGTAACTATGAAAGACTAAATGTGCTATTATACAAAAAAATAACAGCCATGTCACCTCTTTAACGGAGGTGTAGCGATGTCCTTTTACGCTAAAAACCGTGGTTTTTTATTTTGTTTGTTTTGAAAATAATGTCTTCAGCGTGTAGTTTTATAAAACCCGTGTTTTTATTTAAAAATGGAGTCGCCACCGGCCACTCAAGGTGGACCGGACATCGTAAAAACCAGAGATTTAAAATTGATGGGTTTGGGAGTCGGTTACGGATGGGGAAGGATTAGCACCCCCACACCGTCCAAAATTGGTACTTTAATAATTACCGCTTTATTAATATTAAACTTTCCGAATTAATGTGGCGATCAAATTAAAATTCGATTATATGTGCGAGTAAATTTTAGAAGCCCTCGTTATTCGAGAGTAAACGTCCAACCACTATCACTACGCCTGATACTGGTTCCGTTTACGCTCGGATAAAAGGGCACTGCATTGATAATTAATATATCCGAAATGCAACTTAAAACATGGCAAACGTAAATAAAATGCGATAAAAATATAAATAAACAGTAACATAATATAATACTAATCTAACGCATAAAACAAACCCTGCGATAAAAATATAAATAAACAGTAACATAATAAAATACTAATCTAACGCATAAAACAAACCCAACATAAATAAAACACTACTCTAAAACATACAAACATAAATATTAATCTAACACATAAAATATGACAATAATAACAATAATAATCATAATGATGATGATGATAATAATAATAATAATAATAATAATAATAATAATAATAACAATAATAACAGAATGCATGGTTTAAACTAATATATACAAAACATTATAAATCTAAATACTAGAGACTAAGATGCATGAATATTTAATTACATGGCATGAAAAGCAAATATCATAGGACTAAAATGGAACAAACGCAAAATACATGAACTGGAAAGTAAACAACTTAAAACTTAAGTGCTGAAATTAAATTCAATATAATGGCAGTGACGAAATTGAAAGAAAACGGAAATAAAAAGCCACAAAAAAACATGAAGGGACGATTTTAAATGCGCATAAAAACTCCAAGGGACTAAACACATGATTACACCATGACTAGTAGCTAAAACGGGATGAAAGTTTGAGGACTTAAGGTGTAATTAGACCATGGGTTAAAACAAATGCGAGAACAAATTGGAAGGACTGATATGGTAAATATACCGTGGACAGAAACGAAGGAGGAAGGAAAGTTCAAGGACCATGTGTGTAATTTGCTCATTTTTTAAAAAAACTCAGATCCTTAGCCTTGAAACTACGTCGTTTTGGATAGCTGGATTTAAACGTTATTACTAAAAAACAGATTAATGGGTTTAAAAAACCTAACCTAAAAAGAAAACTCTCAACATTCCTCTCTTTTAACCTAAAGCTCGACGGTGGCACTTCACTCTTCCCAGCGCCGTTCACTGGCGGCCTCACGGCTACATTCGGCCGGCCAGGTAAGCTTTCAACCTTTCATTCTTTTTTTTTATTTTTGATTGACAAGAAAAACAAAAAAAAAGATTTCAAAAAAGATTCAGACCGAAAGAGAAGAACCTTGAAACCCCCATTTTATTTCACTTCAAAGCCCTTCTTTACAATTTTTTTGAAACCCCAAAATCTCCAATCTCTCTCTAATTTTTTAGATCTCCAAACCCCCCTAAGTTCTCTATTTTTCTCTCTGAAAATCCCCCTTTCTTTTTACCTTAGATTTGGTTTTATAAACCGAATTTTTTTTATCAAAACTAACTACCCCTTATTTTATTTGGTTGCTGCAGATCTGAATAGATGGGAACAATCCAGATTTTGGGGATATGGCAATGGTTTTGGTTGTTTGACAGGGTATGTGTTGATGTGGTAGGTTAGATTTTGAGTTTGATTTGATTTTTGGGGTTTGGCAGTTTAAGGATTAGGGATCTTAGGATTATTTTAGGGTTTGGTTTGGGTTATAGATTTAGGGTTAATTTAGGGTTAGGGTTCAAAATAGATGGACAGCGGCGATGATAACTCGATGGCAGCGACAATAGAGGAGAATGGCGCAGCGGCGGTTGTAGGGGGTATTAGGGTTAGGGTTAGATCAATTAGGGTAAATGGTATTTTGGTAATTTTGGATTTGGGTTGGGTTAGATCCAGGTAGGTTTGGATAACCCGAGCAAAAACAGGTAATTACAGTTGCCCTCTTTGCTCATTGTTGTGTAACAGCAATAGAGCAAAGACTAAAAATGACCCATTTTGCCTGGTTCGGCTGAGCTTCTTCTCTTGACGTATGTCTTCTTTCTCCAGTAGATCTTCTTTCTCTTTGAGGCATGTCTTTTTTCTTGTCTTGATTGATCCACCTTGTCACTCTTGGGGAAGCAAAACCTTCAAAATGGGGGATTGTTTGTTGGGGAAGCCATATAAGTACGGCTTACTATGTTATTGACGACGATAATACCTAAAGAAAATTTGACCCAGCTGCAACATCGACGAAGAGGCATGGTCTACAAAATTTGATCCAGCTGCAACACTGATGAAGAGGCAGGATCGATGGATGAAAGTTCCAATGTCTGATCCAGCTACAACTCTGACAAAAAGGCAGTATCAGAAAATTAAAAATTTCTTCTTTTTCTTTCTTTTTCTTTTTTGCTTTTTTTACTTTTTTGCTCGCTTTTTCTTTTTTTCCCATTTTTTATATACAACATTGATAAAACTTGAAAGTTGGTAAATTTTGACCAAGCTACAACATCGACGAAGAGGCATGGTCTAAATTTAGTAATATTGATCCATCTACGACACCGACGAAGAGGCAGGATCAAGAGTTAGTGAATTTGGTCTAGCTACAACACCGACGAAGAAGCAAGACCGAAAGTTAGTAGATTTGGTTCAGCTACAACATCGACGAGGAGGCAGAACCGGAAGTTAAATTTGACCAAGCTACGATACCGACGAAGATGCAAGGTCTGAAGATTTGATCCAGCTACTACACCGACGAAGAGGCAGGATCAGAGGATTGAAAGCTCATTTTGATTTTCTTTTTTTTCTTTTCCTTTTCTTTTTCATTTTTTCTTTTTTTTTCTCTTTTTTTGAATTTCATTTTTGCTTTTTTCGTTTTTTCTCTTTTCTTGCTTTTTTCTTCATTTTTTCAAGAAACAACATTGATAAAATTTGAAAATTAGTAAATTTTGACCAAGCTACAACACCGACGAAGAGGCAGGATCAAGAGTTAGTGAATTTGGTCTAGCTACAACACCGACGAAGAGGCAAGACCGGAAGTTAGTGAATTTGGTTAGCTACAACACCGATGAGGGGGCAGAACCGGAAGTTAAATTTGACTAAGCTACAACACCGACGAAGAGGCAAGGTCTAAAGATTTGATCCAGCTACGACACCGACGAAGAGGCAGGATCGGATAGTTGATTTTTTTCCGATCAAGCTACAACTCTGACGAAGAGGCATGATCAGACTTTGGCAAATTTGGTTCAGCTACAACACCGACGAAGAGATATAACCTTAAATATATAAAGTTGGATCTATCTAAACCATCAATGGAGGGGTAAGATCGGATTTCACAGATCTTACTATACCATTAACGGAGGAGCAAGATCGGCAAATGATAACAACTTGATTTTCATTTTGATTTGATTTTTTTTATTTTTCGATTTTTTTGGATTCTTTGATTTTTTTTCCTTTTTTCTTCTTTTTGATTTTTTTATTTTTTGATTTCTCTTTTTTTTTATTATTTCACTTCAAAGCCCTTCTTTACAATTTTTTGAAACCCCGAAATCTCCAATCTCTCTTTGATTTTTTAGATCTCCAAACCCCCCTAAGTTCTCTATTTTTCTCTCTGAAAATCCCCCCTTTCTTTTTACCTTATATTTGGTTTTATAAATCGATTTTTTTTTATCAAAACTAACTACCCCTTATTTTATTTGGTTGCTGCAGATATGAGTAGATGGGAACAATCTGGATTTTGGGGATATGGCAGTGGTTTTGGTTGTTTGACAGGGTATGTGTTGATGTGGTAAGTTAGATTTTGAGTTTGATTTGACTTTTGGGGTTTGGTAGTTTAGGGATTAGGGATCTTAAGATTATTTTAGGGTTTGGTTCGGGTTAGAGATTTAGGGTTAATTTGGGGTTATGGTTCGAAATAGATGGACGGCAGCGGTGGTAGCTCAATGGCGGCGGCAGTAGAGGAGAATGGCGACGGTGGCGGTTGTAGGTGGTATTAGGGTTAGGGTTAGATCAATTAGGGTAAATAGCATTTTAGTAATTTTGGATTTGGGTCGGGTTAGATCCGGGTAGGTTTGGATAACCCGGGCAAAAACGGGTAATTACAGGAGGTTAACGACATAGTTATCATTTTGCAACAAAAATAAAGTTTAATTGTTATTCTATAACTTTTGAAAGTTTGATTACCATTTTGTTTTTTCAGAGATAGTTTAGTTACCATTTCTGAACTTTACCCTTAATTTTACTATGTTTGACCCTAACACTAAAAAGTTAGGTTCAATGTTTAGGGGTAAGATTTAGGATTATGGTTTAAAATTAGGGTTTAAGATATTGAGTGAGGATATATTTTTAGGGTTTAGAGTTTAGGATTATGGTTTAGGGTATTGAGTGTTTGATCTATTTTAAGGTTTAACATTTAATTTTTTAGCGTTGGGTATAAAATATAACATCGAAAAATTATAGAGGATTTGTGTTCCATTTCTATATATATTGTCACACCCTGAAAATCGGTCTAGTCGGAATTAGGTTCCGGTGATAAAAAAATAGCAAAATTTCTCAATTGAGGTAATGGATCCAACTGAGCCTAATTGATGATGTTGAACCTTTTTGGAAAAATTTAAGAATCATTTTAATGACTAAATTGTGAAAAATAAAAGTTTGGAGGCAAAAGTGCAAGCCTTGAAAAGTTGAGGGACCACCATCAAATTAGACCATTTTTAGGTATGAGTCACCTACTTGTTTGATTAATTCCACGTGAAGATGTTGGGCTAGTGTCATAAAGATGGCAATTTGCCAAATTAAGAAAAGAAGATAATGGGGGATAATAATTGTAAGGAGACAAAACTTTATTTATTTTATAATAAAAGAAAAGTCAAGATAATATTATTGAACTTTTGATTTGGATGATTGGGAGACAATCATTCATGTCCATACCCCATGGTTATGAGAAATAATAGAAGGGGAGATGAATTGTTAAAAGGAGATAGCAAGAGTGGAAGCTGAATCGAGAACTTATTTCTATTTCTTCATTTTTTTCCACAAGCCCTTTAATGAAACACCACCATTGTCATCCTCAACCTTGAATTCAAGCTAACATCTCTCTCAAATCCTTAGAATTTCTTCGATTTCTAAATACCGATAGAAAGCTCTTGGATTGGTAAGTTTAGTTCCTCAATCAATTTAAAGATTTCATGAATTCTTGAGGTTTAATTTCAAGATTAAAGTTTTGAAATTTCAAGTTACACACATGTATTAAAAACTCAATTTTATGAAAATAATGTTGTCTATAAGCTTGAATATTTTTTAAAAAATTAATGGTTTCAATTTTAATAAATTTCCCTAAATTTGATCTAGCTCAAGTTGTGGAAGAAAAGACACCATCACCATCCTTTAAACCAAGCTTCTCTAAAGGCAAAGGAATTTTCATTCGAGAGCCTTGAATCTTCCAAGTACTAGGTGAGTGTAGTTGCATCTCGGGTATGGCTAGATGTCATCCCGGTTGCGTTTGAATACATTGTTTATGTTGCATCTATGATAGAAAGCTCAAGTAGAACATACATGTGTGGATTTACTTGGTAAGTATGGTAAGGTTACCATATTAATTTTTGATGCATATAAATGATTATGTGCTATACGAAGTTTACTATTTATGGATTTTAACAAAGATAATACGTATATGTGAAACATGCTTTAATATTATTTTATGTTCCATGTAAATGGAGCCAAGGTTCACCATGTAAATTGATATGACATTATATGGTCTAAGGGTACAAGGTTGATAAGTAATAAAAATACACTATTTGGACACTTGTGGACTTTGGATACAATTGACATGCCATAGGGTTATGTGAGCTCTCCAAGTAAGGGATTGGACTACGGTCCGGGGCTACGGCCTATATGTGCTGTAAAGGATGGATTGTGTAAGGGATTTCGAACTACAGTTCAAGGCTAAGGCCTATATATGATATGTTATGGTGTTTGGTGCAATCCGCGTATCCATGGGTTACTTTTTCCAAGGAAAAGAACGTTATGATGCTTATAAATTATGATATGATCTATGTTAAATTTGATTATATGAAATAAGATATATATATATATATATGCCGACGTTTTATTCATGACATAAATGCATGTTCTTGTACTCTATATTGCAAATTAGGTAATGTTTATGCATTTTTTGTGAAACTACCTCACCAGGCTATGTAAGCCTAACATACGTGTGTCTCATGCATTTCAGGACCTTGAAGAATCTTAGCTTGATCGTGTTGTTGAAGTTGCAAGTCACTCAACGTAAATCTTCATGTATGCTATTTTGTCTTTAAACTCCTAGTAAGGTGGCATGAGACATAAACATGTTAAATTAACCCTATTTTGTGTGTGTGTGATAGCCCCTAGGCTAATAAGATAAAAACTTTATTTTTATATGTTTGTAAAATATTAAAAACTAGTAAATCGGCTTATAATGCACTAAAAGATAAAATATTAGCAAACAGACTCAGAATGACTTGAAATTTTGTATGATATTAAAAATGGTTGATAACAAGTTAATGGTAAATTTTCATAATTTTTGGACAATATTTGGTAGGTTAAATTAATGAAAAACCAGAAAAATTTTACGATTTCAGACCCAACCGTATCGGTACGGGCTTACCATAATGAATCTAAGTTAAGGAACATACAGATACTGAATAGTGCATATCGACACGGAAAATGGTTACTGAAATTTGACTGTAGCATGGATACCGATTTAAGTAAATTAGTTAAGTGGTTTTGAAAAATTGCAAAATGGTCACCATTTTAAGAACGAATTAATTGAAAGTGTAAATGAACTCCGATTGACATGAAAATTTATAAGAACACTAAATATAGAATGAGTTTTAGTATGGTATGGTTAAATTTAGAAAAGTACCTTTAAAATAACCAATTTACATATTAGTCCCTAAAACTTATAAAAGTTTAAAATAGGTCATAAATGGATAATCACAGTTCGTATTGGATTAATTGAACTTATGGTAACATTTTGTATTGTTATAAATCATGACGAAATTAAATTATCAAAATTTGATTACAACAATCACCGTTTTCTGTTTCGGTAACGCCTTCTGACCTAGTTTTCTACCAGGCCGGGAAAGGGGTGTTACATTTGTGGTATTAGAGCTAGAGTTTAGTCGATTCTAGGACTAAATCAAGGTTCATCATGAGTCTGTATGTGCATATACCACCTAGGAGTTTATTTAAGTATGTAATCCATGACTTGCAACTAACACGATTCATTATTACTATCTGATTAGATTTAAAAATGTATGAGTCTAATGTTGGACGTGAGAGGATAGAGCTCCACTCAGATTCCTCTTCGACACAGGGGAATAATGTTGAAATTGAAACTCAACCTGATACGATAGGACAAAATAACCACCTAATCCTCCTCCAATGCCTTCCGCTCAGTAGGAGTATCTTATGTCTATGGCTAAGATGATTAAGCAAGTGGTTGTTTCTCTTAGGCAAGAGCAGCCACCTCTATTTCAAAAGCCCCGATTGATAAACTCAGTCAATACCGAGCTTACACGTTTACTGGCCAGGAATAAGATAATCCTGAAGTGGCTAAATACTAGCTAGAAAACACATTAAAGATTCTGAATAAGCAACTAAAACGTTCATATGAGCATAAGCTGGAGTGTGCGCTAGCGTTAATTGCAGAAGAAGCTCAGAACTGGTGGGACACTGTAACACTCACTGGGCCTGAGCGCATGGTTATGTGGGATTTCTTTCTTCAAGAATTCTGTAAAAAGTATATCAATGATTATTACATCGCTGAAAGGCGTAAGAAGTTCCTCCATTTTCGACAATAAGGGAGACCTGTAGAACAATATATCCACGATTTCTGCAAATATTCAAGGTATGGTGCTGAAATCATAGTACTGAGAAGGAGAAGTGTCGAATGTTCATAGACGGCCTCTGTGATGAATTACATCCTCTTTTTGCTGCTCTAGAGTTAGAGGATTTTCAGAACCTAGTCAATAGAGTGATTGCTACCGAAGCCTCTCAAAAGGCTTATGAAAAAAGGAAATAGAATCAAGCTCGATCTTATAAGAGGTTCAGAGAGGAGTCAAAACCTCCATTGCCGTAGAAGAAGGGTAGACAGTATGATCAGAATTCTACTATTCTGTAGCAACCACCAAAGGCATGATACATGTCACGATCTCAACCACCTAGGATGTCTACTAATCGCACAGTTTCTGTTGTTAGTACATGCGTTTCAGGACAAGGTTCCCAGAGTCCTTTATGTAACTTTTGTCAGAAGAAGCATCTCGAGCCATGTCACAAGCAGTCTGGAACTTGCTATCTTTGTGGCGAGACGGGTTACTTCATCCGACAATGCCCACAGAACCTTAATGCTCCTACTTCAATGGCATCTCAAAATAACTCTGCCAAAGAAAAAAGAGTCAAGCAAACACAGTCTGGAACAATGGGGAGACCTCGTAACCCTAACTCTCTATATGTTAGACATAACTCACAAGCTTCAGCACAGATGTATCATGTCCGGGGTCGAGAATAAGAAGATGACCCCGATGTCATTGCAGGTATGGTGGAACTGTGCTCTGACCATGTTTATGCTTTGATAGATCCAAGTTCTACGCATTCCTTTATTAGTACACCATTGATTGAGAAGTATGCCTTAGAACCTGAACCAGTTGCTTCAGAAATAATTGTCTCTAATCCTTTAGGGGATAGCGTGGTTATACGTTTAATCTGTAAAGCATGTCCTCTGAGGATCCAAGGGATCCCATTTCCTACCAATTTGATGGCTCTACCTTTTCACGAGTTTGATCTCATATTAGGCCTTGATTGGCTCGCGAAACATCAAGCCTGGGTAGATTGTTCGAAGAAGAAATTATATTTTTGGGGACTTGGTAAGGAAAGTATAGCTCTAATGAAAACTGAGCCTAAACACGATAAAGCTATCATGCGTGCAATTGAAGTAAAGGAATACCTTAAAATCGAGAATGTACCTATGGTAAGAGAATTCTCAAATGTGTTTCCTGACGAACTTCTAGGACTTCCTTCGACTCGAGAAGTAGAGTTCGAGATCGAAGTACAATTAGGAACTACACTAGTGATAAGTGTTCAAAATTACTATTTTTATTACCCTTTTTACTCATATTATTGTTAGACTTAAGCTCATAGTAGTTTCATAATTAGTCATTCATGCATTAATTCATGTTTCTTTCCACCGTTGAGCTTGATTACATAACTTGGTGGTTTTTGTGGAAAAAGATGCTGCTTTGGTGTGTTTTTGTGTGTGTGCAGGATCACTTGCCAAAGCAAGGCTAGTGCTAGTTGCCAGGGCAATGCATGAAGGAGACGCCGAGCTAGTTGCCAAGGCAATGCATGAAGGAGACGCCGAGCCAGTTGCCATGGCAATTGTCGACAAGAGCAAAGGTGATATGGTAGTCGAAATTGATGACTAGACAAGCCCAAGATGACGTGGAGCAAAGCCCAAACCCAAAGGAATTTGATTTCCATGCAGAGATTAAAGAAGAATTAAACTCCAAGAAGATAGGAGAAGTTCTAATAGGAATATAATTATAATAAAGAACTATATTCTTTAAAGATAATTTAATTCCAACTCAAACTCCTCCTCAAAGAAGGACTTTGGCCTAGCCCTATAAATAGCAAGGAGATTTCGACAATCCAAAGGAGAGAGCAAGAGAGAAATTTCGACAAGTTCAAGTAGGGCAAGAGGAGAGAATTTTCGACAAGCATCAAGGGCAAGGAGGATTTCGACAAGCCTCCTCCTTCATCCTTTTCTTTCTTGTTCGATTGGGTTCATGCTAGGGATTGTTTATCTCGTGTTTCTTTGGAACCTATTCATGAACTAAATCTACTTGGCTATGGTTATTGTGTTTTGTGGTTGTGAGAAACTATTGGTTTTTGTTTAGGTAATAAGAGTTAGCACTTTTCTTTTTCAAGGTTTATTCATTCTTGGTTCTTATTATTGTTTGCGAGTGAATTGGTAGAGGATCTCATGATTTCATCTATTTATCTAATATCGGGAGAGTTAGATTCAAGAAACGAATGAATATGATCTTTATTCAATCTATTGATGGTGAAGATTAATCCGACTTAGGAATAAGTCAAGGATTTCAACAGCTAAGAGGAGCACAAGATTGGTTGTTGTTCACCCTTGATTCACGTAGGGATGTATTATCAAGGCATGCACAAGTAGCTAGAGTTTCGACTTAGGGATAAGAAGAAACCATTGAAGAACGCTCTGCCGAACCTTGAAGATTGCTGCCCAGACGCCCAAGTAGTTGCCCAGGCAACCATCGATTAGTTGCCAAGGCAACCCGTTGTGCAAGTTGCCACGACAACTGAGTTGCCCGTGCACTCTTTTACCAAGATGATCCAATCAGCTATCACACCTCAACTCACGATAACCTGGCCTATCTCTCTCTCATTCGATCTCATCTTTTCTTTTACTTTATTGCTTTCTAGTTTAGTTATTAGTTAAACTCCTATAATCCTTTAATTGTGTTTTTACTTTTCACAGTGCAGTAACTTAAGCAAAGTAGCCCAAACCAATCCCTGTGGAGAAGATACTCGATACTCATATCACTTTATTACTTGCGACGTGTATACTTGCACAATTGCGTAGCACTTATTACACGCAACAAGTTTTTGGCGCCGTTGTCGGGGATTGGCAATTGGTGTTAGTTGTTTTTGTTATTGCATTTTTTTCTCTTAGTTTTACTAACTTTTCTTTTTGTTTGTTTGTTAAAAAAAATTTAGGTGCGCTACAAGTTAAGGGACATCAACATGTCGGGAAATAAAAGCTGATCTATTCGAGAGATGATGTTGGAAGCAATGAATCAATCCAATCAAGAGTTTCTTGCACCCTTTGATGATTACCTATACCAACCGAGAAAAGCCCAAAGAACTTATATCGTGGAAAAATCTTGTGCTATGTGTGGAGAGCATCATGTGTTTGAAAATTGCCCTCACATTTTCGGTGCATATAACTACATGGAGGACCATAGAGGGAACCAACAGCAAAATTCTTCATGGTATGGTCAAAAAGCTCAAAATTTATTTTACCATAACAATTTTGCCGCAGCAACAGATATGCCATGGCAACTTAGTCCTTTTCAAGAGCATTCCAATTCCTTGGAGGAAACGTTACTAGCTTCCTTGGCTAGACTTGACGGATCAATTGAAGAGATTCGAGAGCTATCAAAATCTATGGATACGAGGATAGCTCAGTGGGATGCAACCTTAGGGGATTCAGAAGATCAATTGGGGAGATCTACATATGTCATGGATAACATGCACCAACAATTCATTCCTAGGGATACTGACGTCCCAAGGCAAGAGGATAAGGAGCAATGCAAAGAAAGCTCTCTGATGTGTGGGGAACAACTAGAACCTCAAAGTCAAGAGGGTGCCAATGAAAGAGACTGCCCAACACATGATGAGCCTGAACAACAAATTGCCTCGGCAATGATTGAAGAGCCTGAACAGAGCAATGCCGCGACAACACTCAGTGAAGCTGAGAACAACAATACTACAGCAAATTCTGAGGAACCTGATGCCCATAAGGTTACAACGTTGATGTTGAAGCAGGAATCTATAGATTGCTCTCATCTACAATTGCCACGGCAATTACATGACCACATGCAAGATCAACGAGATGATAATACTTTGCCAATGGAATATGAGCAGGTAATGGTTGAACCTTTCAAATTCTTTAAAAACTCACATCGTCCATTGCAGGTATGTCTTGAGGAACCGAGGTTGGTAGATTTGAAGCCATCGAAATCTCTACTGATGGAGATGTTTGAGAGGCCAAAAGAAAACGGTGTTTGGATTCATAAAGTTTTTCAGAAAATTGGTTATTCCCTTGACTTACAGCAAATTTTGGCAACTGATTGCCACGGCAATTGGCTTGAGCAGCAATTGCCACGACAACAAAGGCTACATCCAACCATGATAGAAGTTGACAAGAATGAGGTAATTGAATGGTTGAGGATGGATATAATTTTTCCTATTAATATATTTGTGCCTTCAGGAATAGTAGCAAGGTGGAGAGTATACATGGACTACAAGCGAACAAAGAAGAAAGATACCTCCACCATGGTAATGCAAAAGGGAGTAGCTGGGAGCACATTGGCCCAACTCTTTTTGGGCAATATTGTCACCCGATGGAGGGTACGGATGGACTATAAGAAGTATCGGAAACGACTCTCCTCAAGTTTTCTCAGATATGCAGTAACATTAGAAGTGGTCACTTTAGGAGATGCCTGAGCATGCTCTCCTTTCAATATTTTCTTTTTCTTTTTATTTTCATTTTTATTTTTAGGAGATATTTTATTTTTCTTCATTATCTTTATTTTCCAGGTTTTCTTTATTTTCTTTTCCACAACAAGACTCACAACCACCATGCTAAGGAAATTTACTGCCGACTACTTGCCACGGCAACCACAACAGAAACTGGTGATACCCAGGCAACAACAATGGCTTCGGCAACTACTGATGCCCATGCAAGTGAACCTGCATCGGCAAACATGGATCAAATCAAAGCAATACTATTCACGGGGCACCAGCATTCAACCACCGACTGAAAAATGAATCAAGCAAACGACACGAAAGAAACTTATCACTCGAGGTGACGACCTCTTCGACTAACTCATTTCATTTAGTTTCTTTTAAATTTGTTTCACTCTTACATGCATTGAGGACAATGCTTCTCTCGAGTTTGGGGGGGTGTTGGTTTCTAGTTAGTTTCATGTTTAGTTGCATTCATATTTAGCAATCACATATAGGTTGCATATGTTACTTGCCATGCCTTTAATTGGATTTAATTGCTTAAGTCTTGTTGAATATCCAATGATGAATTTTTGCCACTGCACTTAATTGAAATAACCTTTAATTTTAGGATTGCATGAAAAGAACTTAAAATTTTACTATGATGCTGAATTTTTACACGGTTGTGGCTTGTTGATTGAAAGAAACTTAGTGAACTTAGGTTGCTTAAAAATTTGGGTAAATTTAAAATTGAAAACTAAAAGTTAATTTCTTGCTAGAGGTGCCCAAAAACTGGCTCTAGTAGTAAATGCACTTTCTTGCTAGAGGTGCCCGAAACTGGCTCTAGTAGTTAATGCACATTAAAGAATCGCTAGAGGTGCCCGAAATTGGCTCTAGTCGACTAAAATAAAATGAGGAATTGCTTACTTTGCTAGAGGTGCCCGAAATTGGCTCTAGTGAAAATAAAAATAAATGCCCCGATAATTAAATTAATAAAAGCCTGTAGTTCACATAGAATCTTGAAAATCAACTTGTTTACAACTACGCAAACACATTGTCACGAGCATTATAGTTTGGTTCCGGGTAATTTTTGTGCTATCCGAAAAATTAAAAGGTGATCATACTTTGTGACACGGTTCCAAGGTTTGAATTCAAGTTTGAAGCATGTCTTTGATGATTAAAGTCTTGGCAGGTAATTGTTAGTTTGCATTGCTTGAGGACAAGCAATAGTTCGAGTTTGGGGGCGTGATAAGTGTTCAAAAGTACTATTTTTATTACCCTTTTTACTCATATTATTGTTAGACTTAAGCTCATAGTAGTTGCATAATTAGTCATTCATGCATTAATTCATGTTTCTTTCCACCGTTGAGCTTGATTACATAACTTGGTGATTTTTGTGGAAAAAGATGCTGCTTTGGTGTGTTTTTGTGTGTATGTAGGATCACTTGCCAAAGCAAGGCTAGTGCTAGTTGCAAGGGCAATGCATGAAGGAGACGCCGAGCTAGTTGCCAAGGCAATGCATGAAGGAGACGCCGAGCCAGTTGCCATGGCAATTGTCGACAAGAGCAAAGGTGATATGGTAGTCGAAATTGATGACTAGACAAGCCCAAGATGACGTGGAGCAAAGCCCAAACCCAAAGGAATTTGATTTCCATGCAGAGATTAAAGAAGAATTAAATTCCAAGAAGATAGGAGAAGTTCTAATAGGAATATAATTATAATAAAGAATTATATTCTTTAAAGATAATTTAATTCCAACTCAAACTCCTCCTCAAAGAAGGACTTTGGCCTAGCCCTATAAATAGCAAGGAGATTTCGACAATCCAAAGGAGAGAGCAAGAGGGAAATTTCGACAAGTCCAAGTAGGGCAAAAGGAGAGAATTTTCGACAAGCATCAAGGGCAAGGAGGATTTCGACAAGCCTCCTCCTTCATTCTTTTCTTTCTTGTTTGATTGGGTTCATGCTAGTGATTGTTTATCTAGTGTTTCTTTGGAACCTAGCCATGAACTAAATCTACTTGGCTATGGTTATTGTGTTTTGTGGTTGTGAGAAACTATTGGTTTTTGTTTAGGTAATAAGAGTTTGCACTTTTCTATTTCAAGGTTTATTCATTCTTGGTTCTTATTATTGTTTGCGAGTGAATTGGGAGAGGATCTCGTGATTTCATCTATTTATCTAATATCGGGAGAGTTAGATTCAAGAAACGAATGAATATGATCTTTATTCAATCTATTGATGGTGAAGATTAATCCGGCTTAGGAATAAGTCAAGGATTTCAACGGCTAAGAGGAGCGCAAGATTGGCTGTTGTTCACCCTTGATTCACGCAGGGATGTATTATCAAGGCATGCACAAGTAGCTAAAGTTTCGACTTAGGGATAAGAAGAAACCATTGAAGAACGCTCTGCCGAACCTTGAAGATTGCTGCCCAGACGCCCAAGTAGTTGCCCAACTAGTTGCCTAGGCAACCATCGATTAGTTGCCAAGGCAACCCCGTTGTGCAAGTTGCCACGACAACTGAGTTGCCCGTGCACTCTTTTACCAAGACGATCCAATCGGCTATCACACCTCAACTCACGATAACCTGGCCTATCTCTCTCTCATTCGATCTCATCTTTTCTTTTACTTTATTGCTTTCTAGTTTAGTTATTAGTTAAACTCCTATAATCCTTTAATTGTGTTTTTACTTTTCACAAAGGTCAAAGAACTTAAGCAAAGTGGCCCAAACCAATCCCTGTGGAGACGATACTCGATACTCATATCACTTTATTACTTGCGACGTGTATACTTGCACAATTGCGTAGCACTTATTACACGCAACAACTAGTCTCCGTTGCTCCGTATAGAATGGCCCCCATTGAGTTGAAAGAGCTAAAAGCTCAAATCCAAGATTTCTTGGATAAAAGATTCATCCAACCGAGTTTCTCACCTTGAGGAGCGCCGATTTTATTTTTTAAGAAGAAAGATGGGTCGATGCGCATTTGCATTGACTACCGGTAGTTGAATAAAGTAACTATAAAGAATAAATACCCGTTTCCAAGGATCGATGACCTCTTCGATCAGTTGAATGATGCTTCAGTATTCTCCAAGATTGACCTACGATCTGGATACTATCAAATGTTGGTGAAAGAATATGATGTTCCAAAGGCTATCTTTCGAGCTATATATGGCCACTACGAATTCCTAGTAATGCCTTTTGGGCTTACGAATGCACCAGCGGCTTTTATGGATCTAATGAATCGAGTATTCTGGCCTTATCTAGTTAAGTTTGTGGTTGTGTTTATAGATGACATTTTAATCTATTCCAAAGACACTACCACACATGAAGAGCATCTCAGAATTGTACTTCAAACTCTCCGAGAGAAACGGTTGTATGTCAAATTCAGTAAATGTGAATTCTGGTTGTCTAAAGTCTCCTTTTTAGGCCATGTGATTTCTTCTGCGGGTATCCAAGTTGATCCAAAGAAGATTCAAGCGATCCTTGACTGGATTCCTCCCAAGAATGTAGGAGAAGTTCACAGCTTTCTAGGTCTTGCTGGCTACTACCGTAGGTTTATCAAAAGGTTCTCTATGATTGCTTCACCTTTGACGAAACTCATTCGTAAAGAAGTTCCTTTTTTGTGGACTGAGAAGTAACAGAGGAGTTTTGACAAACTTAAGCAAGTTTTGACTCATGCTCTTGTCCTAATACAACCTGAGTATGGCAAAGACTTCACTTTGTATAGTGATGCATCCCACTTGGGACTAGGTTGTGTTTTGATAGAAGACGGAAAAGTCACAGCCTATGCTTCATGACAACTTAAACCACATGAACTAAATTTTCCTACTCACGACTTGGAGCTGGCTGCTATTGTGTTCGCTTTGAAGATTTGGAGACATTACTTGTATGGTGAAAAATGCTATCTGTTCACGGATCATAAGAGTTTGAAGTATCTTTTAACTCAAAAAGAGTTGAATCTCCGCCAACATCGGTGGATGGAACTTCTGAATGATTATGACTTGGTTATTGATTACCATCCTGGTAAAGCCAATGTCGTAGCTGACGTTCTTAGTCGAAAACCCTCCCCTTCTCCAAGGTCTCTAAATGCTCACTTTCAACTTAAAAGGCATGGCAAGTTGGTGGCTGAATTGTGAGTCCAGTCAACCATTGTGTCTCGAATCAAAGCACTTCAAGATTCTGATCAGGAGTTGCAACCCATTATTGCTAAGATGAAAGACGAGCATGATTCAAACTTTGCCATGAATTTAGAAAGATTATTATGCTTTCGAAATCGAATTTGTATTCCCGATGATGATGATCTTCAGAATCAAATCCTTAGTGAGGCTCGTTACAGTCATTTCTCTATTCACCCTAGAGCCATTAAGCTGTATAAAGATCTGAAAGAGTTATATTAGTGTACTGGCATGAAATGTGAGGTCACAGACTTTGTGGCTAGATGTCTAACCTGCCAATGAGTGAAAGCTGAACACAAGGCACCTATTGGCCTTCTGCAACCCATTGAGCTACTATAGTGGAAATGGGAGCGTATTACGATGGACTTCGTGAGTGGTCTTCCAATGACTCCAAAGAAAAATGATACTATTTGGGTCATTGTGGATCGATTCACCAAATCTGCTCACTTCATTCCAGTGAGAATGGATTTCAGCTTGCCTAGACTTGTTGAGTTATACATTCGAGAAGTGATACGCCTACATGGAGTTCCCACATATATCATTTCTGACCGTGATCCACGTTTTCCATCTCGATTTTAGAAAACCTTACATAAGGCTTTAGGAACTCGAGTGCACCTAAGCACTGCCTTCTATCATCAAACTAATGGACAGTTCGAAAGAGTTATTCAGATCCTAGAAGATATGTTGTGAGCCTGAATCATAGATTTTGGAAATACGTGGGAAAAATCTATATCA
Organism: Hibiscus mutabilis; assembly: GCA_019671005.1. Lineage (NCBI taxonomy): Eukaryota > Viridiplantae > Streptophyta > Magnoliopsida > Malvales > Malvaceae > Hibiscus > Hibiscus mutabilis. The sequence continues at coordinate 29,256,510 of CM033749.1, forward strand.
TTGGTGGAATTTGCCTACAATAATAGTTACCAAGCTTCGATTAAAATGGCCCCATATGAAGCTCTCTATGGAAGAAGATGTAAAACTCCCTTAAGTTGGTCTCAGCTAAGGGAAGGTAAGATGTTAGGCCTTGACTTACTACGAGAAACCGAAGAAAAGGTAACTATCATCTAAGATCGGCTCAAAGCTGTATTTGACCGGCAGAAAGCTTATACAGATTTAAAAAGGAGAGATATTCAGTATGATGTTGGTGAAAATGTGTTCCTTAAGGTATCACCTTGGAAGAAGATTCTTCATTTCGGTAAAAAGGAAAACTCAGTCCTCGTTTCATTGGCCCTTTTGAAGTAATCGAGAGAGTTGGTCTAGTTGCCTACCGACTAGCTCTCCCTGAACAGTTAAATCGTATACATAATGTTTTTCATGTATCGATGCTAAGTAAGTATCGATCCGATCCCTCTCATTTGATCAAGCCTGAATCTGTAGAGATACAATCTAATATGACGTACGAGGAATAACCAGTGCAAATCATTGCAAGGAAAGTCAAGAGACTTCGTAATAAATCTGTGCTTCTAGTTAAAGTACTCTGGAGGAGCCACTCAATAGAAGAGGCTACATGGGAACCAGAAGAGACAATGAAGAAGCAGTATCCTTATCTCTTTAGTTCAGGTGAAAATTCGAGGATGAATTTTTCTTAAGGGGAGAGTTGTCACATCCCAAAAATCGGTCTAGTCGGAATTAGGTTCCGGTGATAAAAAATAGCAAAATTTCTCAATTGAGGTAATGGATCCAATTGATCCTAATTGTTGATGTTAAACCTTTTTGGAAAAATTTAAGAATCATTTTAATGACTAAATTGTGAAAATTAAAAGCTTGGAGGCAAAAGTACAAGCCTTGAAAAGTTGAGGGACCACCCCCGTAATTAGACCATTTTTAGGTATGAGTCACCTACTTGTTTGATTAATTCCACGTGAAGATGTTGGGCTGGTGTCATAAAGATGGCAACTTGCCAATTTGAGAACAGAAGTTAATGAGGGATAATAATTGTAAGGGGACAAAACTTTAATTATTTTATAATAAAAGAAAAGTCAAGATAATATTATTAAACTTTTGATTTGGATTATTGGGAGACAATCATTCATGTCCATACCCCATGGTTATGAGAAATAATAGAAGGGGAGATGAATTGTTAAAAGGAGATAGCAAGAGTGGAAGCTTAACCGAGAACTTATTTCTATTTCTTCATTTTTTCCACAAGCCCTTTACTCAAACACCACCATTGTCATCCTCAACCTTGAATTCAAGGTAACATCTCTATCAAATCCTTAGAATTTCTTTGATTTCTAAATACCGATAGAAAGCTCTTGGATTGGTAAGTTTAGTTCCTCAATCAATTTAAAGATTTCATGAATTCTTGAGGTTTAATTTCAAGATTAAAGTTTTGAAATTTCAAGTTACGCACATGTATTAGAAACTCAATTTTATGAAAATAATGTTGTCTACAAGCTTAAATAAGCTTGAATATTTTTAAAAAAATTAATGTTTCAATTTTAATAAATTTCCCTAATTTTGATCTAGCTTAAGTTGTGGAAGAAAAGCCACCATCACCATCAGTTAAACCAAGCTTCTCTAAAGGCAAAGGAATTTTCATTCGAGAGCCTTGAATCTTCCAAGTACTAGGTGAGTGTAGTTGTGTCTCGGGTATGGCTAGGTGTCATCCCGGTTGCGTTTGAATACATTGTTTATGTTGCATCTATGGTAGAAAGCTCAAGTAGAGCATACATGTGTGGATTTACTTGGTAAGTATGGTAAGGTTACCATATTAATTTTTGATGCATATAAATGATTATGTGTTATACGAAGTATGCTATTTATGGATTTTAACAAAGATAATACGTATACGTGAAACATGCTTTAATATTATTTTATGTTCCATGTAATTTGACATGATATTAAATGATCACATGTGATAAATGGAACAAAGGCTCGCCATGTAAATTGATATGATATTATATGGCCTAAGGGCACAAGGTTGATAAGTAATAAAAATACACTCCTTGGACACTTGTGGACTTTGGATACAATTGGCATGCCATAAGGTTATATGAGCTCTCCAAGTAAGGGATTGGACTACGGTCTGGGGCTACTGGCTACATATGGTGTAAAGGATGGATTGTGTAAGGGATTTCGAACTACGATTCAAGGCTAAGGACTATATATGATATGTTATGGTGTTCGATGAAATCCGCGTATCCATGGGTTACTTTGTCCAAGGAAAAGAATGTTATGATGCTTATAAATTATGATATGATCTATGTTAAATTTGATGATATGAAATAAGATATATATATATATATGCTGAAGTTTTATTCATGACATAAATGCATGTTCATGTACTCCATATTGCTAATTAGGTAGTATTTATGTATTTTTTTGTGAAACTACCTCACTAGGCTATGTAAGCCTAACATACGTGTAACCCCCTTGAGCCGGTCTAGCCGCCCGACTGAATCAAAGAAGTTACACTAGGTTTGCCGAAGCAAACCGGAGAGATATGTAAACCCCGGTCTTGTTTTTTTTCTTGTTTTTTTCTTATTTAGATGCCAATTATTAATCCTATATGTTCATGCACATAACATGTGTAACCCCGTCTCAATTGGGCATCAATTTGACATCTAATTAATCATACTTACAGATTAGGGACCAAAACCCACTTTTGAGTTACCAACCTTAATCCAGTCAGGTTTCATGCATAAGTCTCAAATCACCACTCAACCGATTATTTTATCATATATAACTGCATTGGCAGGATTCTGGGACTAAATTGCAAGAATGGCAAAACTACTTGAAAGATATTTACCGAAAATCAGTAGCCCATACTGATACAGGTAAGACCGCATCGATACGATTTAAAACACCTCGTTTCGGTACACCACCTTATCGTATCGATACGCCTAACGGAATTGCCTAACTTTTGAAATGTTACAAACCGTACCGATACGGATCCTTAGGTGTTTCGATACACGGGGTCGGATTGAAAAAGTGAATTCCAGAGGCTAAAATTCGTACCAAAACACCCAAACCCGTACCGGTACGCCTGGCCAAATTTGCCTAGGCGTATCGAAACACACGATACATGTACTGATCCCACAAGCCTGAATTCGTACCAAAACACCCAAATCGGTACGCTTGGGCCTGTAATGCCACATTTTGCTATTTTTTCATCCCAAAAGCATACTCTAATCAATCCAACATGCTTTAAACACAATACTAACATGCAAAACATATCACAAGCCAACTAGCAACACAACAAGGCTTCATGCTTCAAAAGGAAATCTATAGGCATGCTTCCTAATTTTGCATTCAAGCAACATACCAAAAGATAAACCAGCACCAAAATCAATCCTTAAAGGTCATTTACAACCTAAGAGCAACCAAAGAAACATGCTCAAACAGGGAGTTCAACATAACATCTCCCAATACCAAAACAAATACCTCATTACCCTTATTCATTATAGTCTAGTCTTTAACATACTTTAGAAACAAGTCTTGCCAAGATCCCCTTGCTTCTTACTACCTTCCAGGACCTCAATTATCTGCATTGATGGTCAAATAGAGCGTAAGCACACTAGGCTTAGTGAGGAATGCTAAAAAACAAACACCATCAATGCATTTGAAACCATACACTTAAAACCATCCTTTAAAACATCATGCCTCATTTAAATCATGCACTTACATCATTAAAACCAGCATATTAATCCATATGTTACATGTATCATTAATCAACAACAAGTCACATTACTAACCCTCTACTTAAGTCTTCCCATGCATTACTACCAAATGCAAAGCTTAAGGAGAAACATGTACAAATCACATTACACAACATATAACATTTCAATGATACATTAACAATTATATTGGCTTTCAAGTGATCATTTAACAAGTCCAATAACAAAAGAGTTCATCGGATACACGGATTCAACAAGTGTTAACCCAACACTTCAAGCCATCTCAACCGGAATAGCGATACAATCACAATCGCGGTACAATAACAATCGGGTACAATAATAATCGAGTACAATCTCAACCCACAGGGATACCAATGTCTCTCATCGGTTAGATGCTTAACCCACTAATGGGAGTATTCGGTACCGTTAAACCCCTCTACCATTAGGGTACTTGGATGGAGTATTCTGTACACAATATAAACCCCTCAACATCCAATGCGACGTATTTACAGTGCACTCAATCCTATGGCTGGCCAACTATATTCGATAACAATTTTAAAACCACATCACTTTCCAATATAATTAACCAAATAACTTTTACCTTACTGTTTTAACAAACGTTAAGCCAAGCCATTTCTAAAGCAACAACCATGCTTTATAACACAAGTATAAACCATACTTACAAGGATCACTTACCATGTGCATTCTTTAGCATTTCATGCTTAAAAATAGTATATCAAATACTTTAAAACATGCTTAAACAGTAGGTAACATGTAAATTAAAACAAGTGCATAAAACCATTTCAAACTAGCACGACCAAGAGAGTAAAACCACTTTATACTTACTTCCGTGTCTAGATAAGCGTTTCAAGCTCTACCTTAACTCCCAAACTCTGTTCCAAAACATCAAAATGCTTTACACCACGTTTTCACTCACCGATACGCGATACTTCGATTTGCCGACACGAAAACAAGCATCTGAAGCCTCCTACGCTTCTCCAATCACTTCCGAAACAACCTCCCCTATTTTTACCACACAACAACAGAGGATTAATGCATCATAATGCATTCTAAACACAGCAACCACAATCCTTCTCGGATTTCCACAAAACCCTCACAACTAACCCTCCACAACAACCGAAAACATGACCAAAACACTTCGATTCATAACCTAGCCAACATCTATCAACCTAGCATCATTTTACACTTCAAAAAACATCTAAAAACATATCCAAAACAACCTACCACCTCCAGCAACCTTACAACCACAAAAACACCACAAAACTAGCAACCTAACAAATAGGGGCGGTGGCAACCCTTCAGTAGGTACAACTTCTCCTTCATCATCCTACCCAGTGGCAGCAGCAATCGCGCTAGACCGTAACTCTCTCATCGGTCATATCGTGCTAAAATATATCTAGGGCATGATAATCATTTCAAAACAAAAACAGTCAGGCCAGCCTCAAGCAAGGATCCAAGACTTTCATCTCAAAAATCAATTTTCAAGACTATAATAATAAGGTAATGGGTACCCCCAATTTCCCCCAACATGGCATAATGCAGTCAATGTGCATATATCAATCACCGTGCTAGCGACCAGCGTACATATATCAATCACCGTACAAATCAAACAACAGAGCATAACTCACGACAACAACACAATAACCTCTCAAATGAACGAAACCTGGCTCTGATACCACCAAATGCAACCCCTTGACCCAGTCTAGCCGTTCGACCAAATCAAGGAAGCTACACTAGGTTTGCCAAAGCAAACCGGAGAGATATGTAAAACCTGGTCTTTTGTTCTTCTTTTTTATCTTATCTAGATGCCAATTATTAATCCTACATGTTCATGCAGATAACATGTGTAACCCCGTCTCAATTGGGCATCAATTTGACATCCAATTAATCATACTTATAGATTAGGGACCAAAACCCACTTTTGAGTTACCAACCTTAATTCAGTCAGGTTTCATGCATAAGTCTCAAATTACCACTCAACCGATTATTTTATCACATACAATTGCATTGGCAAGATTCAGGGACTAAATTGTAAGAATGCAAAACTACTCGAAAGACATTTACCAAAAATTAGCAGCCCGTGTCGATACAGGTAAGACTGTATCGATACGGTTTAAAACACCTAGTTTTGGTACACCACCTTGTCGTATCGATACGCCTAACGGAATTACCTAAGTTTTGAAATGTTATAAACCGTACCGATGTGACTCCTTAGGTGTTTCGATATGTGAGGTCGGATTAAAAAAAGTGAATTCCAAAGGCTAAAACTCGTACTGAAACACCCAAACCCGTACCAGTACGCCTGGCCAAATTTGCCTAGGCGTATCGAAACACATGGTACCTGTATCGATCCCACAAGCATGAATTTGCCTAGCCGTATCGACACGGTCCCCCCGCGTATCGATACGCTTGGGACTATAATGCCATATTTTGCTGGTTTTTCATCCCAAAAGCATACTCTAATCAATCCAACATACCTTAAACATAATACCAACATGCAAAACATATCAAAAGCCAACTAGCAACACAACTTTAACAACACAACAAGGCTTCATACTTCAAAAGGAAATCTATGGCATGCTTCCTAATTTTGCATTCAAGGAACATACCAAAAGATAAATCAGCACCAAAATCAATCTTTAAAGGCCATTTACAACCCAAGAGCAACCAAAGAAACATGCTCAAACAGGGATATCAACATAACATCCCCCAATACCAAAACAAGTACCTCATTGCCCTTATTCATTATAGTCTAGTCTTTAACATACTTTAGAAACAAGTCTTGCCAAGATCCCCTTGCTTCTTGCTGCCTTCCAAGACCCCAATTATCTGCATTGATGGTCAAAGAGAGCGTAAGCACACTAGGCTTAGTGAGGAATGATCAAAAACAAACACCATCAATGCATTTGAAACCATACACTTAAAACCATCCTTTAAAACATCATGCCTCATTTAAATCATGCACTTACATCATTAAAACCAACATATTAATCCATATGCTACATGTATCATTAATCAACAGGAAGTCACATTGCTAACCCTCTACTTAAGCCTTCCCATGCATTACTACCAAATGCAAAGCTTAAGGAGAAACATGTATAAATCACATTATACAACATATAACATTTCAATGATACATTAACAATTATATTGGCTTTCAAGTGATCATTTAACAAGTACAATAACAAAAGGGTTCATTGGATACACGGATTCAACAAGTGTTAACCCAACACTTCAAGCCATCTCAACCGGAATAGCGATACAATCACAATCACGGTACAATAACAATTGGGTACAATCTCAACCCACAAGGATACCAATGCCTCTCATCGGTTAGATGCTTAACCCACTAACGGGAGTATTCGGAAACTTTAAACCCCTCTACCATTAGGGTACTTGGATGGAGTATTCGGTACACAATATAAACCCCTAAACATCCAATGCGACTTATTTACAGTGCACTCAATCCTATGGCCGGCCAACTATATCCGATAACAATTTTAAAACCACATCACTTTCCAATATAATTAACCAAATAACATTTACTTCACTGTTTTAACAATCATTAAACCATGTCATTTCTAAAGCAACAACCATGCTTTATAACACAAGTATAAACCATACTTACAAGGATCACTTACCATGTGCATTCTTCAGCATTTCATGCTTAAAAATAGTATATCAAATACTTTAAAACATGCTTAAACAGTATGTAACATGTAAATTAAAATAAGTGCATAAAACCATTTCAAACTAGCACGACCGAGAGAGTAAAACCATTTTATACTTACTTCTGAGTCTAGGTAAGCGTTCCAAGCTCTACCTTAACTCCCAAATCTCTGTTCCAAAATATCAAAACACTTTAAACCACGCTTTCACTCACCGATACGCGAAACTTCGATTCGCCGACGCGAAAACAAGCATTCGAAGCCTCTTACGCTTCTCCAATCACTTTCGGATCAACCTCCCCTATTTTTACCACACAACAACAAAGGATTAATGCATCATAATGCATTCTAAACACAGCAACCACAATCCTTCTCGGATTTCCACAAAACCCTCACAATTAACCCTCCACAACAACCGAAAACATGACCAAAACACTTCGATTCATAACCTAGCCAACATCTATCAACCTAGCATCATTTTACACTTCAAAAAACATCTAAAAACAGATCCAAAACAACCTACCACCTCCAGCAACCTTACAACCACAAAAACACCACAAAACTAGCAACCTAACAAATAGAGACTCTTAAGTTTCGGGATTCCATTGATAAAAATTACTTATCAACATTATTAAACATCCAAAATGTAAATCAAATCACCATTACTTACTGGAAATCAAATGCAATTAGCGAATCAACTCATTTTCCCCAAAGAACTCATTAAATCATTAGAAAATCATCAAAATCAGATTAGAAACACAAAAACAAGGATCAAATGCTTGGGAATTTCAGCAAAGAACCATACAATATATGAGATCTCGGACCTTACCCCTATTGTGAAGTTTCTCCCTCAATTGATTTGTGGAGAGCTAAGAAAACACAAGATTATTGTAAGATTTTGTGTAATCAATCTTTATAAAACAATTTGAAACAATAAAATCAAGTTAGAAACCACCTCACCTCTGGAAAATTGATGAAATCTGAGTGTTTGGCTGAGGAGAGAATGGAGAGGGAAAATTTGAGAGAAAATGACGTGATTTTTGTTTTAGAAAATATAACTAACTTTTTAACAAAATCCTCTTTAATTATTAATTAAAACACATGTTAAAATCAGTTAAATTAAGGGAGAAATCATCAGAAACCAATTGGTAAAATAGCTCCTTAAAGATTCTAAGTATTTGACCCTTTTCATTTTGTCACTAGAAAATTACAGTTTTCAAAACTTTCATTTTAGTCACTAACCAAAATGTCCATCTTTCGAAACTCATTTTTCAAAATTGATTTCACCATTATTAAATACGTAATTAATAATGATTTTTAAGCATTTTTCCATAATTTTCCCCCACAAAAAATATACGATCCCGAAACTGACTCGAATCTCTACTCCGGTCTACCGGACCGTCTAATAACCCACTAAAACGCTAAGCCCTAAAAATGGGGCGTTACAATACGCGTGTCTCATGCATTTTAGGACCTTGAAGAATATTAGCTTGATCGTGTTGTTGAAGTTGGAAGTCACTCAACGTAAATCTTCATGTATGATATTTTGTCTTTAAACTCCTAGTAAGGTGGCATGGGACATAAACATGTTAAATTAGCCCTCTTTTTTGTGTGTGTGATAGCCCCTAGTCTAATAAGATAAAAACTTGTTTTTTATATGTTTGTAAAATATTAAAAACTAGTAAATCAGCTTATAATGCACTAAAAGATAAAATATTAGCAAACGGACTCAGAATGACTTGAAATTTTGTATGATATTAAAAATGGTTAATAATAAGTTACTGGTTTCATAATTTTTGAACAAGATTTGGTAGGTTAAATTAATGAAAAACCAGAAAATTTTTACTATTTTAGACCCAGTCGTATCGGTACGGGCTTACCATAATGAATCTATGTGAAGGGACGTACAGATAATGAATAGTGCACATCGACACGGAAAATGGTTACTGAAATTTCACTGTAGCATGGGTACCAATTTAAGTAAATTAGTTAAGTGATTTTGAAAAATTGCAAAATGGTCACCATTTTAAGAACGACTTAATTGGAAGTGTAAATGAACTCTGATTGACACGAAAATTTATAAGAACACTAAATATAGAATGAGTTTCAGTACGGTATGGTTAAATTTAGAAAAGGACCTTTAAAATAATGAATTTATAGATTAGTCCCTAAAACTTGTAAAAGTTTAAAATGAGTCATAAATGGATAATCACAGTTCGTATTGGATTAATTGAACTTATGGTAACATTTTGTATTGTTATAAGACATTAAATTATCAAAATTTGATTAGAACGATCAATGTTTTCTGTTTCGGTATCGCCTTTTGACCCGGTTTTCTACCAAGCAGGGAAAGAAAGTTGGAGGCGGCAATCGCCCCCCTAAAAATTTGAAATTCATATATGATTTAGAATTTTTATAAAAATTTTCTATTAAAAATCTATTTTCGCCCCTTAAAATTTTATAATTTTGCCCCCATAAAATTTTATAGGTTTGCCCCTCCTAACATAAAATCATGTGTTCGTCCCTGTCTGACTATGATTATAATTTTGGCTTTGGACCCTTGGATTGTATTTGGATAACGTAGTGCACGATCATGGACAACTTTCTCACGATGCTCAGTTCTGATTTGCGATTACTGGTGGTCTTTTAGTAGTTTGATCCCATTTTGTGGTCGCTTGTCGATGCAGTCAGATCTGTTTATGTCTATCTTTTGTTCAAGTCTTTTGGTTAGGTTTTTTTAACCTTTTCATTGCACGGTCCTTGTATGATCTCAAGTGGCTAGTTTCTTTTGGGTTATAGGGAAATGTCCAAATTATGTGTTTAGTTTACGATTATGGTTATAAATCCTCATTGTAATATTGAATATTTCTCTTTTTAATAAAACTAGTAGCTTCTATAAAAAAAATTTTATTTGATTTGAACTCTATCTAATTAATTAAATACTCAAGTCCAAAATTCAAATATACAATAAAATTAATAAACAATTAAAATAGATCCAAATTAATTTTAATCCATAATTAATTGTGATAAAATTAACTTTCCTCCATTAAATAATTTTTACATAGTCTAATTCTAATTTCGTAAAATTATGACAATTTTACCATCTTAGAATTTATGTAAAACTTTATTTAACTTTTCTATTTTAATTTTTCAACTCCATTAATTCAAAATAACGATTCATTAGTTTAATATTCTATTTTAGAATCCATTAAATATGATTCAAAATTCTTAAAGGTTGATTTGCTCTTTAAACTATGCACTTTTTTTCGAACATCCCTTTAAAGTATTTTTCGGGACATTTTGCCCCTGAATTAAAAATCGTGACCTATATGCCCTTTTCGATAATCTTCGTTAAAAAAATTTCATCGGCCAATCAGAACGTGCCACGTGTCATTTTATAAAAAAATAAGATGACTTAAATTAAAGGGGTGAATTGGACATTAGGTATGCCAAATTGTTTTTGTTCATTTTAGTCCTTATTTAACTGTTCATCTTCTTCCTCTGTTTACACTCATCTGATAAACCCATCCGCTTCCCCAGAAATCGTCCAGAGGATCATGGAACTGTTGATAATGATGTTGGCTTAATTGGGATGATGATTAGAACCTTCGTATCATTATCTGCAGCCGATATAAATATACAAGGAACTAAGAGATTCAAGCTCCATTCGTGGTTGAAAAATTAAGTTATACAGCAGTTTGAAAGATGGCGAAACAACCATATCTAAAGAAAGGAACATGGACTCCTGATGAAGCCCAGAAGCTGATTGCATATATCATGAGATATGACATTTGGAACTGGAATGAAATGCCAAAATTTGCTGGTATGCTCACTTTATGAACAAGATGTAATAAAAAACCTCAAATTTCGTCAAGATTTTCTTATCAGAGTAATAATAACATGCAGTTTTTGTTGGATTAAAATTCAATAATAGTGGGCACATATGTATAATGTACGTTGCTATTATAAAGTTTAACACGTAATTAAGTGACCAATTATGTTACACGTGTTATAGGTACTGAATTGTCATGGAATTAAAAGTGTAGATACCATAAGTTAGATTTATAACTCAATGAGGGGCAGAGTTGTAAATATTAATAAACTGTTTTAATTCAGTTTATATAAAGGGTAGTGGTCCCCGAGATCTAGGTTAACTTGCATATCTCTTTTCCCCGTCTGAGAGTTGTGTGCCAAGAGATAATCTATCATCTCGGAAGATCAAACCCTCTGAAAAATCTCCATCAATGGATTCAGGTACGCTTCCGCAAATCTAGTATTTATTCTTAATGATTTGACATACATATCGATCTAGGGTTTATATTCGTATCGAATATATATATTTTGGTTACTAACAAGTGGCATCAGAGACAGGTTATGTCGAATCATTGAGAATAAATTATATATTTCGGTGTGGTTTTAATTTCTATGTCGTTTATTCTTGTGCGATAAAGATCTCATAATTTTGTTTATCCGCATATATTAGGGTTTCATATTTCGTATATTCTGAAATTGTTTCGATAACCCTTATGTTGCGTGAGTAATCGGTAATTAACAATGGTGATTTCAATTGGAATATTCTTATTGGTCTTTGTTGAATTTGCAACTGGTTTCCAATTTGCGATTGGTACTGCATATTAAAGTTTCAATTGAAAGATTCTTCACGCAGAAACAATTTATTAACATAGGATTCTAATACTTATAAATATATGTGCAGTATATTATGCTTTGGTTGGAGAATAGTAATTTATTTCCAGAATATGACAATACCCTTAATATTTTGCATTGCTTTTTGCTTTTAAGTATCGCATATATATTTTATTTAAAATATATATTTAATTCGGTTGGATCAAAATTTTAGTTTTGGTCATTAGGTATAAAGATAAACCTTTAGAAACATATAAATTCATGTTCTGGCTATGTCTAATATTTTAGTGGGTTAATTGAACCACAATGTCACCAAAGTGACCGCTTCTGCGTAGATTAACTTATTTAAAATATTAAGATGTTTGTGTTTTTGTAATTCATGCGTTTATTAATTGGCCCAAAGGAAAATTAATATTTGGCCGAATTTCAAATAACGCCTGTGGTGATAAATGTGTGACAATTATAAGGTAATTTATGTGTGCAATATGTTAGTCCAAAGATTAACCTGTTGTTTGACATAGTTTATTGTCAATGTTTGATTACTACAACAAGAGTACCGCTTACAGTTAATATTACTGTCCAAAGACTTGATATTAATGTTGTGTTTGGTATCTTGAGGGGAATTAGTCATTATTTTGAATTTATATGTTTACTTATGAATTATTGGTGTGAGCATATTTATTTATTTATTATTCTTTTGTTCTATATTCAGCTAGTTCTTCTGCTGCCACAATATCTGCTAATGTCAATTCAATACCCATGCTTAATGGGACGAATTTCAAGGAATGGAAAAGGCACTTATTGATAGTGCTTGGCTGTATGGACATAGACCTTGCGTTAAGGGAAGAACAACCTGCACCTCTCACTGCGGTAAGCACCCATGATGCAAAAAGGGATTTTGAGAGGTAGGAACGTTCTAATCGCATGAGTCTGATGATCATGAAACACAGCATTCCGGAAACCTTTAGGGGTGCAGAATCAAGAAATTATTCAAAGCTAAGATTTCCTTGACAATATTGAGCAACGTTTTGTTAAAAACGATAAGGTTGAGATGACATCACTTCTGAATTCTTTGATATCTATGAAGTACAAGGGTCAAGGAAATATAAGGGAGTACATTATGGAAATGTCTCATATTGCTTCAAAACTTAAGACACTTAAGATCAAGTTTTCTGATGATTTACTCGTCCTTATGGTTTTGGTATCGCTTCTCGCACAGTTTAACCAATTTAAAATTAGTTATAATCACAAATGGAGAAGTGGACTCTAAATGAGCTCATTTCTCATTGTGTTCAAAAGGAAGAAAGGTTGAAGCGTGAGAAAACTGAAAGTGCTCATTTGTCTAGTGCCTCTAAAGACAAGGGCAAGAAAAGGAAATATCGAATGAAGTCGCTAAGGGTCCAGCTCAAAAGAAACAAGAGAATGTTCCAAATAATTGTTTCTTTTGTGACAAGCTGGACACATGAAGAAAGATTATACCAAATATCACGCATGGCGTGCAAAAAGAAAGGTATGAATCTTACTTTGGTCTGTTACGAGGTTAATTTAGCTTCAGTACCTAGAAACACTTGGTGGTTAGATTCTGTGCTACTACTCATATAAGTGTTTCTATGCAGGGTTGCCTGAGCTACCGAAAAGCCAAGTGATGGTGAAAGAAACATCTTTGTGGGCGATGGAAAATCGGTGGAAGTGGAAGCAATTGGGCATTTTAGGTTGTTATTAGGAACTGGTTTTTATTTGGATTTGAAAGACACTTTTGTTGTTCCATCTTTTAGGCGGAATTTAGTTTCAGTTTCTTTGTTGGACAAATTTGGTTATTATTGTTCATTTGGAAACAATCAGTTTACTTTGTCTTTAAATTCAAGTATTGTTGGAACTGGTTATTTAAATGCTTATGACAACCTTTATTTGTTAGATACAATTGCATCCTATAATGAAACCTTGCATGTGGAATCACGTGGTACTAAGCGAAAATTAAATAAAGAAAATTCAACATCATTATGGCATAAACACTTAGGTCATATATCAAAGTGTAGGATTGAGCGTCTTGTGTCTAATGGTATTTTAGAGTCCCTTGACTTCACAGACTTTAATGTTTGTGTTGATTGCATCAAGGGAAAGCAGACCAAAACTAAGAGACTAGGTGCCAATCGTTCTCTGACGTCTTAGAATTAATTCATACTGATATTTGTGGGCCATTCCCTACAAAGATCTTGGAATGGTCAACAATATTTCATAACACTCATAGACGATTACTCACGTTATGGGTACCTATATCTCATTCATGAAAAATCTCGCCTTTTGGGCGTGTTCAAATCCTATAAAGCTGAAGTTGAGAATCAACTCAACAAAAGGATTAAAAAGGTTCGATCCGATCGTGGTGGTGAGTACTACGGTAGATATGATGGATCGGGTGAACAACGCTCAGACCATTTGCAAAGTTCCTAGAGGAATGTGGTATTGTCCCACAAAGACACCATGCCAGATCACCTAGTATGAATGGTGTTGCTGAGAGACGTAATAGGACTCTTAAAGATATGGTAAGAAGTATGATTGCTCATTCTACCTTACCCGAGTCACTCTGGGAGAAGCATTAAAGACAAAGCAGCGTACATTCTGAATAGAGTTCCCACTAAAGCAAATGAAAAGACACCTTATGAGCTTTGGGTGGGTAGAAAGCCCACTCTAAAGCATTTTCACATTTGGGGATGTCCAATGAGGCAAGGCCTTATAGGCCACTTGAAAAGAAATTGGACTCCAAAACAAAGATAGCGGCTACTTTATTGGTTATTCGAGCGATCTAGGGGCTATAAATTTTATGATCCCATAATTAAGAATATTTTTGGGACGAGAATTGCAATATTTTTTGAGGATGTTGAGTTTGGAGGGAGAAATAAGGTAAGAGACATTGTCTTTGAGGAGGAATTGAGTTTTAACCCAGTTCCTACTATCACTTTTGATGATGTTCAAGTTTCTATACCGATCATCAATCAAGAAGTGAATCCAGAACCTCAACAAGACAATGTCGAACAGCTCCCTCTTATTCAGGATGAGGTAATTGTTCCAGAAGAGCAAACTCAGCAACCTCAAGAACAAGTGTCATTAAGAAGATCCACGAGAGAAAGGAGAAATGCTATTCCGGATGATTATATTGTATTTCTCCAAGAAAATGAGGATGATAATGGAATGATGGAAGATGATCCGATCAACTTTCATCAGGCCATGCAAAGTATTAACTCTCAAAAGTGGATTGATGCCATGCAAGAAGAGTATAAATCCATGCAAGACAATAAAGTTTGAAACTTATTCCATTACCCGAAGGTGCAAAACCAATTGGTTGTAAATGGATTTTTAAAACCAAGAGGGATGCAAATGGTAATGTGGAGAGGTATAAGGCACGTCTTGTAGCTAAAGGTTATACTCAAAAAGAAGGCATTGACTTTTCGAGACTTTCTCTCGGGTTTCATCGAAAGACTCATTTAGGACAATCATGGCACTTGTAGCTCATTTTGATCTTGAGTTACATCAGATGGATGTTAAGACTGCGTTTCTCAATGGAGAAATTGAAGAAACAATTTATATGGTGTAACTGTAAAAAACTTTGAGTCGGGAGACCCAAAGAATATAGTTTGCAAATTAACAAAATCCATCTATGGACTCAAACAAGCTTCTCGTCAATGGTATCACAAATTTCATCAAGTAATTGTCTCGTTTGGTTTTGAGATAAATATTGTTGATGATTGCGTGTATCACAAGTTTAGTGGGAGTAAGTACATATTTTTGGTTTTATATGTCGATGACATTTTGCTTGCCACGAATGATATAGGCTTACTGCACGAAACCAAGAGATTTCTATCTAAGCATTTTGAAATGAAAGATCTTGGGGACGCTTTTTTTGTTTTAGGAATTGAGATACATCGAGATCGATCTCGGGTATTCTTGGATTGTCACAAAAGAACTATATCGATAAAGTACTTAAAAGGTTTGGCATGCAAAATAGTAAACCAATAGACACCCCTGTCACTAAAGGAGATAAGTTTTGTCTTGCCCAATGCCCTAAAAGTAATCTTGAAATTCAAGAAATGCATAAGATTCCTTATAAATCAGCTATTGGAAGTCTAATGTATGCTCAGATATGTACGCGTCCGGATATTGCGTACATTGTTGGGATGTTAGGCAGATACTCAAGCAACCCTGGTATGGACCATTGGAAAGCAGCCAAGAGGGTTATGAGGTATCTTCAGAGAACAAAAGATTATATGCTCACATACAGAAATCGATCATTTGGAGGTCGTAGGGTATACGGATTCTGATTTTGCTTTGGTGCCAAGATAGCAGAAAATCTACATCGCTATATTTATCTCATTACCGGTGGAGCTATATCCTGGAAAAGTGCCAAACAGACACTTGTAGCTTCTTCCACTATGGCAGCAGAGTTTGTAGCATGCTACGAGGCATCTAATCATGGAATATGGCTGCAAAATTTTGTCACTGGGCTGCGTATTTTGGAGAATATAGAAAGACCACTTAAATTATTTTGTGACAATAAATCAGCAGTGTTGTATTCCAACAACAATAGGAGCTCGTCTAAGTCAAAGCACATTGACATAAAGTTCCTAGTTGTGAAAGAAAGAGTGCAAAATGGACAAATATCCATAGAACACATTGGGACAAACTCTATGATAGCGGATCCGCTCACAAAAGGTTTACCACCCAAGGTCTTTCATGAGCACACTGCTCATATGAGTGTTACATCATTTAAGGATATTATTGTTTGAGTGGGAGTTTGTTATTTGTTCACTTTATGTTTATGTTTATTTTCAGACATTTATGTATTTGGTTATTTTCTGATCAGAAATAAAGTATTCAGTTAATCCACTCTTTTCTCATTTGGATAAGGACCTCACTTATGTTTAAAGAGGACCAGTTGGAAATAGGCATGTTCGGTTCACATTTACATGTAATTTCCATGCTACGCATCCATGATTGATCTATGTCATTTGATTATGTTTATATACGTGACCATTGATGGGTCCAAATGATTGATATGGCAAAGACCGCTTTGATCCTATATGGATATAATTGATGGACGAGATTATTATAGAATACCTATTACATGATAGCAAATTTTTTGAGCTCATAAGGTCGTACATTTGTCAGGTAACATATGTTGCCCAAGTGGGAGATTGTTGGATTAAAATTCAATAATAGTGGGCACATATGTATAATGTACGTTGCTATTATAAAGTTTAACACGTAATTAAGTGACCAATTATGTTACACGTGTTATAGGTACTGAATTGTCATGGAATTAAAAGTGTAGATACCATAAGTTAGATTTATAACTCAATGAGGGGCAGAGTTGTAAATATTAATAAACTGTTTTAATTCAGTTTATATAAAGGGTAGTGGTCCCCGAGATCTAGGTTAACTTGCATATCTCTTTTCCCCGTCTGAGAGTTGTGTGCCAAGAGATAATCTATCATCTCGGAAGATCAAACCCTCTGAAAAATCTCCATCAATGGATTCAGGTACGCTTCCGCAAATCTAGTATTTATTCTTAATGATTTGGCATACATATCGATCTAGGGTTTATATTCGTATCGAATATATATATTTTGGTTAATAACAGTTTTTTTATTTAGGTTTAAGGTTTTGTAGTCGTTTATTTCAACTGTTTTGTATTTGTAGTACAAACAAAGAGTTGACTTGGAGAACCCGAGGGAGAAAGAAAAGCCAGTGGTTGAAACTCGAAACAAAGGAAATAATTGAGGGGTGGGACATTGAACAAGTCTTGCAGTAGCTGAAATGGTTGAAAAAGAGGGTTTTAACATGAGACATGAATTATGAATTCTGTGTCTACTTCCTCACTTTTAGCATGTTTTCTAAACTCCGATGTCCACACACTTAACCACTCATTTTTGGCATTAGGACCAGATTTAAAAATCGAACCCCCACTATCTGGTAAAATATTATTCAGTTAATAACATAAAATTGAAACAGGGAATATTTGAGAATGGACTAGTAAAATATTCAACACCGTTTGGAGTTTGGACCATTGGTGGACTAGTAAAATAATATTCTGGTTAATCCTGGTCTCATTTGCAGCATGAGACCTGTCCTTCACCACCTTCTGGTTAGAAACCTCGTTGGCTTTTGTTGGTTGAGCCCCAAGGTTCTCAAGCATAGAACCAGATTTCAGTCCCAAGTTCGATACAGGCCTGGAGATTAGGTAGAGATAAGTCAGTTGAAAACAACATGGTCCAGCGCGTGCATGGAGATGGGGAGTGATTCGATGTGATGCGTGTGCATGGGGAGGAAGAAAGGTGCAGCATTCATCCCATGTGGACACACGTTTTGCAGGGTTTGTTCGAGGGAGGAAGAAAATGGCTAGATTGAATAAATATAAAATTTGAGAGACTCAATATGTCATTTACCCATTTTTATTAAAACTAGTCTATTTTTTTGTCAAAAGAGCCACATAGCGCGATTTAATTGGGCTAAAAAAATTTAAACGGACGTTACAAAAAAGGAACTAATGGAGGTCATGTTCTTTAGTTCAGAGGCCAAAACGTCCCGAAAAATAATTTACAGTGCAATTCCGGAAAAAAAAAGTGCATAATTTAGGAGGCAAATGGACCTTTAAGCCAATTAAAAACAAATATATGATATGTTTTATTTTTAAGTTAATATATTTGTGTTTTAATTAGATAGTACTCCTAATTAATTTAAATGTCTTTCTATCTCACCTTATAAATAAATATGTTTGGTTTTATTATTTTACATCCAGAGAATTCACACAAAATTTTATGCATATACTAAAATAGAGAGATGAAAAATAATTTATGGAATTATTTAGAGTTTTCATGAAGGAAAATTATTGGGAACTAATTCATGGTATTATTTAGAATTCTAATCTTGAAAAAATAATTCAACGGATTATTGATACTTTTCCTATGTTCATACCCACACATCTAGTATATGTGTACTAAAAGTACGAATTGTGAAAAACAACCTGGAGACTTATAAGGTGATTTGCGTCAAGCATATGATATCACCGCAACATTAGATTCTCAAATACACATTATTTGGTTATGGATTGTATTTATTGTATTAGATATCATATTTTTCTAACATCATGTTAGACTCATTCTCTGATTGAGTTTGAATTCAAAATAATTAGGTTTAAGTCGGGTTCATGTCAACATCAAATCGGATTCGGATTGAGTTCGAGTCATTATCACCTCAAATTACAACCAATTCAAACTCCATTTAATTTTCAGGTCCGTCAGTTTTTTACACCCTATATGTGATAACAATACTATTAAACATGTTTGACATTATTAAATCTTTCATAGTTTAGATATGGCTATACTTTGGATTGTAGTATTGTAGTCCGATAATAATTAGTAATTTGAGAAGCATTGATATTTTATAGGTTAATATTGATAATATTAATTTATTATTGCATTGATGTTAGAGTTTAGTATGATTAATGATAAATTATCACCACCATCTTTTAAAAACTACAATTTTAACTTAAAAATACTTCAATTTAGATTTTTTTCTCTTACCAAGTAAAATTTATTTTGATCAAATATTGTCTCGTTAAGCTTATCTTTTAAAAGCTGTCACTTTATTTTAAAGTATTTTTTTACATTTTTTCATTTACCCATGTATTTTTAAAATAATCTCAATTAAAAAGTATCAATTTTTTAAATATCATTTTATTTTATAAAAAAATTGTTCACTCCCAAGTGATACCAATTCTAGTTAAACTTTAATCTAGAGGTGAGTCAAATTAAATTTAATTTAAAAGAAATAAATCAAATTCTAAATAAATAGAAAGATGTTATTCGATTTTGAGTCAACTTGAATGAGTAATTTAGATTTTTGAGTTCGGGGTGAATTTTTACCATTTGAATATAAAAAAATTATTATCATCAAAGGTGTAAATACTGTTGGATAATGCTCAAGTCAAGTATCCCACATTTAGTGGGAAAGTACATTGGCTTGGCTTATATAGAGGTCTTAATAGCCTCTCTTGTTGAAGATTAGTAGACATGCGCTCCGTTGCCGTCGTCCGGTCGGTTTGTGTTTGTGTTCACAAGTGTCTTTGACACGTTCGCGCGCGTTTTATATTTTTATAGAAAATTCGGAAGAATTTTTACAGTATTCTATATTGAACTCACTAGTTTCAAAATAAATTAAACTTCCATAAACATTGCAATTATTTGAATTAAAAGTTGTGTGCACATTATCTACAGGAATAAATGTAGATGCATTTTGGTTCCAGATTCATTATGAACCTAGACATGCATGTATCCAGATTCATCCATAACTGCAACTATTTCCAGGATGTTTTCCATGCTTTTATTGAGCCGTTTTTAAGGCTTAATTAACAAATTAAAATCTGATTTAATACTATTTTTATGCCTTTCATTTGTATTATTTTACAGTTTGTTTAAAGCCTATAAATAGTGCTCGATTTCTTCATTTCAAATGTGTAGCAAGGCCATTCCATTTGGTTAGAAATTCAGATTTTGTTTTACAGTTTTTACGAGCTATTTTAAAACCTTTTGTGAGTTCTTTCGGTTTTTTAAAAAGAGAAGAGCAGTACCATCGGATTCTATTCCGAAATTCGAGTGTACGAATTGTCGGAGCGACCGTGCTAATCTCGGGGATGATCCGCATATAGCAGCAACTACACTAGTTGGGGTGAATCTATTTCCAAGGCAGTGGATTCCATCCACGACACGGTTATTTTAATATTTTTGTTATTTTATATTATTTCATCCTGTTAGTACTAATGCCCTGTTTTGCAGTGATTTTTTCCAACAATTTAAAAATAGATTATATTGCAAAGATGAAAAATGGATCTATCAAATCAGATACTATGAAATGAATATTCTAAGAGCTGTGACTTTGAATTGCAAAGTTGAGAAAACATTCAACTTTTGAAAGGTAAAAACCGAAGACAGGTTAGTACAATAAGTGATTTAAACTGCCTGTTGACTCTTAAACGTTTTCATGCTCAATTTTAATTACAACATTTTATGTGGAAATGTTTATTAAAATATTTTAAAGAAAGGCTTTATCGTGTCAAACTAAGAACACTATGAGTTTGCAATATGGTTTTCTTTAAACTATGTTCCAGCTTTGATAGGCTTTGATGGGATGGCATAAATGCTTCATTATAAAATATCTGAATGTTGTAATGATCATCTTTTAGAAATTATAGCTTCTGTCTATTTAGTGGTTAACAATATTGACATATTTCTATGACAATATATTGAGTAAGCTATCATTGGATTTTAGAGCATTCTTAACTTTTAAACCATTTTAAAGTTTTAGTGACGGTTGATTAAATGGTGTAAGTTACGATGCGAATAATAATAGCAAAAGTGATTAATTTGCTTTTATTAAAATTGAATAGTATTTTAATTTTTTAGGAAATATTAATATAATTAAAAGTGATTGTAATGCCTATTTATATAGGACTACTTTTCGATATGTTCTAAAATGATTATGCGAAATCTGTGAATATTTACATGATATGAAATATAAACCATGTATGTTAATTATGATTAGTACGAAGTTGCAATATTTAAATGTTAGCCGTTGTGATAGTTGGCATAAGGAGGTAAAATTATTTATCTCTTGAAAAATAAGGGAAAATTATTGCAATCTTTTTGTCATACTAATAATTTCGTTTGAGAAAATTATTAAAGAACCATGACGGTTGTAAATTTTGGAGAAATACGAAGCTGATGATGCTGGAAGGGATAAATCTCCAATATCTTTATCGAGGAACTATGAGGTCAGATTACTTAGACATATTGTCTATTTAATTCGTGTTTTTTAATACATTAATTTATGTTTAGCCTTTTAGCTAGTCTTTAAACTCAGTAAGCTTGTTTTAGTCTAGGTTGTACTCTAAGGCTAGATGACCTCTTCTGAGTAGAAAACCTCATCATGTGTATGGTTAATAAAATTACTTTTATTAAAGCATAAATTTGAAGAGACATAAATAAAGAAAAGAAATTTTCATAACTGACTATTTGAAAAGAAGTGAGATAGTTTTAAAATGCATGTCTAAGATTGGTTAATTGAAAGACTTGAAATTCAAACATGCTTCATGCACCACCTCTCTTTCTAAACCTACCTGGTGCATTACTATTCCAATTTATAAAAGACTATGACCAAATAACTGTTTTCTAACTTTGTGTAGAAGTTAGATTAATAAATAAATAATCTTTCTAAGAAAGACTATTTTGAGTCATAGTAGATGAAAATCTATTGTCTTTTTAAACTAATATAAAGAGAATTTAATAAGACATTGGAGCTACTCAAAGGTGTTTTAGTAGCCATTAATTTTTAAAATTCTTCTCTTCATAAGAGAGTGAAGAATGATGAAAAGAATTGTTTTTACAATGAGTGTATTGAAATATCCTTGCAAAAAATTCTCTTTAGAGAAAAGATAAAATATCTTTAATATGTCATTACTCTAGTATGATTGAGTAAAATAAAGAAATCAGTCTTTGACATATAAAGTTAATTAAAAAGATTTGTGGTATGACATGCTATATTAGGGCATGTGAATTAAAATAATAACTAATCTAGAAAATTAATAGCTTTAACAAATATGAGTTTTGTTTAGAAGCTAACCATACTAAACCTTGTTGAAGACGGTTTTCTAAACTTAGATATGAACTCCTTTATACATTCTCATCTAGCAAACTTTAGAAATTATGAGGGTAAGGAAGGAAAACACTGTTACATCATCTTTGTAGATATTTTTTTTCTAGATATACAAAGGTTTATCTCCTTGGACTAAAAGTGAAGCTGAGAACTTGTTTCTTAAAGACAGAAATTGAGTATCAGCTAGATAAGAGAATAAAACGTGTTAGATCCGGTAGAGGTAATAGATATGGTCTAATTTTCTTAAAGAGGTGTGAAAAGAATGGCATAATTCGGAAGAAAAAACCCTCCGTTCAAATTTTAGAAGGGAAAATAAAACTTTAAGAAGAGATAATGAATTCTTAAGTTTTTAGTGAGAAAGCCATTCTCGGTTAATCATGTATTAAACCGAGTACCTTATAAAATTAGACTATACTCCATACTAACTGTGCAACATGCTTGCATTACCTGAAAGTGTAGGGGTATCTAGCAAAAGTGGTTTAGCCTGACTTTAAGAAAACCTCTATTGAACCTAAAATTGTTGATGCAGTGTTTATAAGGTATGCTATATATAGTGTCATATTGGTTCATATCTTTACATGATTTCTCAAATTTATGAATCTAGGGTTGCTGTGAGGATTCCTTTCCTCTAAAGAAACCTAGATTAAGAATTGTAACATATCAAGAGAATCATGCCTCTTCTTCTAGTACTCCTTCCAAGGATGCTCTAGAGTTTGAATTAGAGCCTAGAAGAAGTAAAAGATAAAAGGTAGCTACTACCTTTAAACTAGATTTTATAAAAACTTCTTTTAATACAGAAATAAGTGATTTAGACTCTATATCTGAATATATAGCTTAATCTTTCCTGATAGAAGAGGATTCTAAAACCTATGGTGAAGTTATATTGTTCAAAATTTTGCTAGTTTTTGAATAAGTTCAGTTTATGATAAACTAGAATCAATAATGTCTAATCACACTTGAAAGAGATTAATGCAATGTTAGGAGTTAAGGGTACCTAAAAATAAAAAATGTTTTTCTTTTAAATTCTCTATTTTGAGAAGGTGTTAAAGAAATTTGACAGTGTTGATTTCGTCCCTGTTTAAAACTCCTTATGACTTTAGATTACATCTCTTTAAATAAAGAAAATAGTGTTTTCATGGTTGAGAATGCTAAGGAAGCCTTATGAACTATACCCGGCCTGATATTGCCTATGCAACGAGTAGGTTAAGTATATATACTTATAATCCTAGCGGTGAGCACTGGATTGCACTCAAAAAGCTTACTGTAGTAGCTTAAAAGTACTATAGATTGGCAACTCGAATTTGTAGGCTTTCCTTTTATTTTAGAAAGATATTGTGATGCCAATTGGGTTACCGATAATGATGAAGTAAGCTCCACTAGTAGGTATGTCTTTACCTTAGGTGGTGCAACGATTTCATGGAAGTCTGCTAAACAGACTTGTATTGCACGCTCTATCATGGAGTCAGAGTTTATTTCTATTGACTTAGCTGGGCAAGGAGTTAAATGGCTTAGAAATTTGTTAGCAGAAATTCTTTTGTGGGGAAAACCAACTCCTTATGTGTCCTTGTTGTGTGATTCACAAGCAACGATATGTGTGGTGAAGAGCCAAGCTTACAATGGTAAGAAGAGACATATTTGCATAAGACATGAATCAGTGATACACTTAATAAGGAATGAAGTACTCTATTTAGATTATGTAAAGTTGAAAAGGAACCTTGCTGATTCGCTTACCAAAGGGTTAAGTCGAAAATTAGTTCTAGATTCATCAAGGGGGATAGGTCTAAAGCCCATTGGTTGAGGAATTCATGGTGGATACCCAACTTAGTTATCTAAGTTCAATGTGGTCAAACGAAACCATGAAGAGTACTTATAGTGTGCATTTTTTACTACCTATCCCTATGAAGAATAATGTACATGCCCAAGTTGAGTTTTATTACTCTTAATAAATTCATAGCCCTGTTTTTTGGTGGTCTTAGTGAGAAAGACTTGATGAATTTACTGACTTTGGTTGAATAACTACTCTTAAAAAGTTCATAGCCCAGTGTTGAGTGGGTAGTCCTATCGCGAAGGACTAGATGAACCTGCCGCTACCTATCCCTATGACGAATAATGTACACGCCCAGGTTGAGTTTTATT
The DNA here is from genome assembly GCA_019671005.1 of Hibiscus mutabilis. Classification (NCBI taxonomy): domain Eukaryota; kingdom Viridiplantae; phylum Streptophyta; class Magnoliopsida; order Malvales; family Malvaceae; genus Hibiscus; species Hibiscus mutabilis. The sequence goes on from CM033749.1 coordinate 29,281,405, forward strand.
ATTCTTAATAAATTCATAGCCCAGTTTTTGGGTGGTCTTAGTGAGAACGACTTGATGAATTTACTAACTTTGGTTGAATGACTACTCTTAATAAGTTCATAACCCAGTGTTGAGTGGGTAGTCCTATCGCGAATGACTGGATGAACTTGCGGCTAGAAATGATGGATTTTCTTAAACTCTTAATGAATTCAATCCCAAGTGTTTGGGTTGTTCTATTGAGAAGAACTTATTGAATTCATCGATTAAAGAGGTTGAGTTTTTATTCTTAATAAATTCTTATCCCAGAGTTTGGGTGATTCATTTTTATAAATGAACTTGAAGAATTCACCTATTTATTAGAGAGGATGAGCTTGATGAAAAGGCTCGTAATTATTTCATAGCTCTTATTTGAGTGGTCTATAGTATGATAAACTTGATGAAATAACCTATGTAAGTGAGAAGGATTAGCCACCTTCTATGAAAAATGTTGGGCTGTTTTTCTAATACACTTACTAGAATCCTGGGGTCAGATGGCTATACTTGTTTGCATCTGTATATTTATACATTTGTATATTTTCTGACACATTGAGGATTTCGGTGGATGAAGGAGTTAGTTGTGTGTTATGATTTCACCCCTATCTTAGAAAGTTCTAGATTCGTTCACTTATCTAAGAGAAGAATTACTTATTCCACTATGTATTAGTTCCAGATACGTTCACTAGTGCTTAAGCAACTAATCTCGCTATTGCTCTTCTCATGTTTTTAAACTTTTTCTTATCACTATGTTTTAAAAGATTCTTTCGCATTTGCGGGGGATTGTTGGATAATGCTCAAGTCAAGTATCCCACATTGGGTGGGAAAGTACCTTGGGCTTGGTTTATTTAGAGGTCTTAATAGCCTCCATTGTTTAAGATTAGTAGACAAGGTCCCCCGCACGCGCGCGCCACCGTCGCCGTCCGGCCAGTTCATGTTTGTGTTCGTGTTAACACGTGTCTTTGACACATTCGAGCTCGTTCTATCTTTTTATAGAAAATTTGAAAGAATTTTTACAGTATTCTATATTAAACTCATTGGTTTCAAAATAAATTAAATGTCCATAAACGTTGCAATTATTTGAATTAAAAGTTGTGTGCACATTATCTACATGAATGAATGTAGATGCATTTCGGTTCTAGATTCGTTATGAACCTAGACATGCATGTGTCCAGATTCATCCATAACTGCAGCTGTTTCCAGGAACGTTTTCCATGCTTTTATTGAGTCGTTCTTAAGGCTTAATTAACAAATTAAAATATGATTTAATACTTTTTTATGTCTTTCATTTGGACTATTTTACCCTTTGTTTAAAGCCTATAAATAGTGCTCGATTTCTTCATTTCAAATGTGTAGCAAGGCCATTCCATTTGGTTAGAAATTCATATTTTGTTTTACAGTTTTTACGAGCCATTTTAAAACCTTTTATGAGTTCTTTCAGTTTTTTTTAAAGAGAGAGGAGCAGTACCACCGGATTCCACTCCAAAATTCGGATGTACAAATTGTCGGAGCGACCGTGCTAATCTCGAGGGACGATCTGCTTATAGTAGCAACTACACCAGTTGGGGCGAATATGTTTCTAAGGCAGTGGATTTCATCTACGACACGGTTATTTTAATATTTTTTATTATCTCATCCTGTTAGTACTAACGCCCTGTTTTGCGGTGATTTTTTTCCAACAAATACACGCATTGAGTCCCTGCCAATTTCAAAAATTATCAGATTGATCATTGAACAAAATTTTTCAAAAAAATAATGAAAATTCGATAAATTTATTAAGAAAATAAAAAATTCCCATAAATTAATAAAAAATGCTACCCATAAAGTTTTTTTAAATATATATATATAATATTCATTAAAATATTAAGTTCTAGAAATATAATCATTAATTCCCTAGGGAGCTCTATTAGATTTAAACATTATACAAGTAAATTATCAAATCTAATTTATTATTCTAAAGTCTCTTGTTTTTCTTCGACAAAAAAGTCTCTTGTTCTTTCTCTTATTTTGTTTCGAAAGAGTTTTTTTATATATATGCTCTCTAATTTATATGTTTTAACTTGAAATTTAGTTAGATGGTAAATAAGTTTTATGTTTAATTTTTAAATTTTATGCAAATTCATATATTTGATTCTACGTGAATCAAATTTTATAAACTAGTTCGAATTTAAAAAATAGAAAAAAAATTAAATAATGATATAAGATTTATTGTGAATCAAAATTTTCATTTATTGTGAAGGCATAAAGCAAAAAAAATGCCCCAATCGTTTAACTGAACAATCATTTTGACAAAGGGATCATTTTGACCTAAAATAAAATGTTGAGAGTTAAATTAATAAAAAAAATATAAATTAAAATGATTATTCAGTCAAAACGTTTATAGTATTTTTTTAACATTATGATTATTGTGAAATTGAAAACCAAAATTGGAATGGATAAAAAGCTCCCAAAGCCCATTTAGGCCCTTTTTAGCAGTAATTAAACGATCAGTCAAGATGGGCTGTCTAATTCAAAGCCTTTTTGTTTCCCCCTCTTTGAACTCGTTATTCTCCAGGCTCATTAGCTCTGTGATTCATCTTCTTCTTCATCTAATAAGGAAATTAAATTGAGATCTTGAAGAACAGAGACAGTAGCAGGCGGCCATGCAGGAAACCGTAAGAGAAGTGCTTTACGAAGCACGTCATCACGCCTCCCGGCCTTTCACTTCCAATTATCCTCCTCTTCCTCTCCAACAGGTCTGCTTTCGTTTTAACCTTTGTTTCTTCTTAACAGATCAGCTTAGTTTTGCAATTTTCTGATTCTTTTTCTATAAATTCAGTCAAATGAGTCTGATAAAGGCGGTTTCTTATCACTTCTTTCCGCTCGAGGTATACTAGATTTAAATGCCATTATTTTTGGTGTAATTCAATTGGTGATACTGATATGATTAGTAACTATTTTCTTTTTGTTAAAATATTTATTCTTTTGCGGAGCTGTTGTTGAATGAAGGTTTAAGTCAACTTAAAGAGAAATGGGTTGGCTCCAAGAATCAGAAGAAAATAAAAAGACCAGTGTTTTTTATTGTATCCCCTAGAGGTGAGCGTCTCGCTGCGGCTGCCGGAAATCAAGTCACTATTTTGCGAAGGGAGGAGGATTACCTGGAGCCTTTTGGCATTTTTACTAGTAAGGTTTATGTTAAATTATTACTCCAATGAACATATATTTGAATTATTTTTATTGATACAAGGATGGGATTCCGGGGCAATTTAGACTCATAAAATGAAATCCTTGAGTCTTGATGACTACAGGAAAACAGCTCATGCTATAGGATTGTACTCATCAGTCATGGCTCAAGGCAGAAGAAAAGATACTTATCTGTTAAAGTTTATAAATGCTTTATAGAATCCATTCTTGTTGTTTATAACCATTTCCGACTTGATTCCATTCGACAGGTGGGAGCATTATTTTATGTACGTGTGGAGCGTGGTCAGAATCTCATGATATTCTTGGATTCGTTGATGATGCTGATGTAATATATTTTATTAAGACAAATGGTGAAGAAATAACAAGGATTACCACGAAGCATCTAAAAGTATCTTCAAAAGTAATAGGTCTGATTGCACCAGATGATTCCGATGTAAAACAATCTTTCTTGTAAGCTTTAGCTTTCCTCGTGCTAGTTTTCTTTCCAGTTTGAATTCATATAACCTCCTTTGCTTGATGATCAGATTGCCTGGATTTCTATATTTATTTGAGTAATATAGAAGGTAAAGAATTAGAGCATGCATGAAATTTATGGGCTTGTTCTCAGGTGCAGCTTCTCCGTTTTGACATCTGATGGAGCTTTTCATCATATTGAGATCAGTCATGACCCAAGTGCCTCTATTTCCTCTACAATCAATAGTGACCTAGCCTTAAAAAGCAATTCCCTCAGAATGCTTTCTGCTTTGACTCTTATCCAGAACCTTCTTTGCTTGTTATTGTTGGTAGTGCTGGTGGCAGCTCAATTACAACCGATAGTAAATCTGGTATGGTTTTATACTTTATTCTCCTCGACCTTAAATGAAAACTCAGATTTTAAACTTGAACAGTCTTTATGCGGTTAGGTTGCATGTCTCAAATCTTCTAGGCTTTGTTGGAAGTACAAGACTGAATCAAAGAAGCATCTGTATCCATATGATAAGAGTATTAGGATGAGCAGATGAACTTTTACCATTGTCACCTTTTAGTTTCAGACTTGATGATTTTTTTAAATCCTTTTTTCCTAGGGTCCTGTTATCTTTCTCTTTGGCGTAAAGATCAGGGTTTGGTTTTGGAGCCAGTCGCCTTTACTCAATTTCAGGGCTTTTACAGTCAACCAAAGGATTATGCAGCTCATCTTGCCCACCCAAAGGTGTTAATCTCACCCCAAGGGAACTATATTGCAGCTTTAGATATGAATGGGTGTTTGCATATCTTTAAGCTGGATAAAGAAAGCTGTTTGGTTACAAATTTTGCTTGCAAAGTGAGAACTTCTCATGTGACTGATAAACGGTTAAATGAATGCTCAGAAAATTTAGCTGACATTGTTGATTTTACTTGGTGGTCTGACCACATTATCACTCTTGGTAAACAAAATGGCTTTGTTACTATGCTTGACATTCTTAATGGTCTGAAACTACTAGAGAATGAACCTGTATATTCTCATCCTGTTTTAGAAAGGGTACAGCAGTTTGAAGGATATCTTTTTGTTTTAGAGAGTTTATCATCTGAAGATGGGCTTGATTTATCTAATAGTAATAGAATAACAAATGACTTACATCAACAAGAAGAAACTTTTGAAGATGGATCCAATCAATCTGACATTTCTAAGCTGCGTTGGAGTTTGATATCATTCTTAGAGAGATCTGTTCCTGAAATGTATAAGATACTAATTGATAATTCCGAGCATCAAGCTGCCTTGGATTTTGCCGATCGTCATGGATTGGACAGGGATGAAGTTCTAAAGGCACAGTGGTTCCTTTCATGTTAGATATTTTGGCTGCTATTCCTGAAACAATTCCTGTGCAAACATATATGCAGCTTCTTCCTGGGAAGTCGCCTCCTGCAAGTACTGCTATGAGGGAAGAAGATTGGGTTGAATGTGACAATATGATGAGTTTTATTAATAAATTACCTGATAACCATGACATCAGCAGTCAAATCAGAACTGAACCTGTTGTCAAGAGGTTGGTAGGATCCTTTTGGCCTTCAATAGATGACCTTGCAGTTTGGTATAAGCGTAGAGCTAGAGATATTGATTCCTACAGTGGATTGCTAGACAACTGCCTCTGCTTGATTGACTTCGCTTGCCAGAAGGGCATCTACGAGTTAAATCAGTTTCATGAGGATATCTCATACCTGCAACAGCTGGTTTATGCTGATAATGATGGTGAAATGAGTACCAATATGAGTCTTGTTGCATGGGAACAATTATCTGACTACAAAAAATTTAGAACAATGCTTCATGAGTGCAAAGAGGAAAATGTGGTTGAATCATTACGGAATAAGGCAATTCCATTTATGCACAAAAAGTCCCACAGTGTTACCTTGGCTAGCCAAGAGCAGATTGCAGATGGCCATTCTGTAGTGGATCATACTAAGGGTGAGTCATTTCTGGTTAAATGGCTGAAAAAGATTTCTTCTGAAAGAGATTTCTTTGGCCAATAAATTAGACGTGTGCTTGATGGTCATTGAGGAAGGGTGCAGGGAGCTCCAAAGCAGTGGCTTCTTCAAGAATGAGGTTGAAGTTGTAGACTGTGCTCTTAAATGTGTATACTTATTTACAGTTACAGATAGGTGGAGAACTATGTCTGCAATATTGTCAAAGCTTCCACATAAGCAAGGTAGTTCTTGCCCAAAATGAACCCAACTTGCTCAAAATATTATACATTTTACTTGTTTCCTATCTCAATTTTCTTGGTAATGTCCTTACATTGTGCAGAGACTGGTTAGGTTGCTGGATTATATTAGGTATTTAAAAATCTGTTGACTTTAGGCAATAAGGGTATCTAACTTTTAATTTAGTGCTGTAAAGAAGATGGTTAGTTTTGAGTGAATTAAGATTTTAGAAGAGTCATCTGCTCTGGTTCTCCGTCCTCCTCCTTTTCATCCCGTAAGGGTTTGAATTGTTTTTGTTTCTCTACCTGGGTCCCCCACTTCTTTGATTCCATATCCCTTTATAATTTTAGGCCTCAGTTTTATCACCTTGATCTCTTATTCTCCATCTATAATTAATTTTCAGATTCTGAAATATGTATTGGCATCCTTGAGCAAAGATGTAAAGTGGCAGAAGGCCATATTGAAGCAGGGAGGCTTTTGGCTTTTTACCAGGTTTGTCTTCACTCTTCTATGCTTCTATCATGACAACTGTGAGTGTGGGTTTTGTTTTAAACTGTCTCCCTTTTAAGCATCAATATGTGGTGTATATCCTGCGGAGCCCAATACTATGGGTAGACTAAGTCTATGTTGGTGCTATTTTTGTACAGGTCCCGAAACCAATGATTTTTTTCTTAGAAGCCCATTCAGATGACAAAGGTGTAAAGCAGATTGTTCGCCTCATACTTTCAAAATTTATTCGTCGACAGCCTGCCCGATCTGATAATGAGTGGGCAACCATGTGGCGTGATATGCTGTGCTTGCGGGAGAAGGCTTTTCCTTTCCTTGACCTTGAATATCTGTTAACAGAGTTCTGCAGAGGACTGTTAAAAGCAGGGAAGTTTACGCTTGCAAGAAGTTACTTAAGGGGTACAAGTTCAGCTTACTTAGCAACAGAAAAAGCAGAAAATCTTGTTATTCAAGCTGCAAGGGAGTATTTCTTCTCAGCTTCAAGTCTGTCTTGCTCAGAAGTAAGTTTGGAGTTGATTAATTGTCTTTCAAGGTTTAGGATATACAGGAATAGCATAATAAGTCCAAAATTCTGGTAGCTTCCTTCTGAAAGATTTGCCCACATGCATGATTCAACTGAATTTAGCTATTTTAATCACAAGCTGATGACGGCATAAATTCACATTTGTAGTTCAATAATGTCAACAGGAATAAAATATACCGATATATCACTTTTTTGTTTTTCGTTCCAAAAACCAAATATTGATTGTGTTGATGTAACTTGCGTCAGATCTGGAAGGCTAAGGAGTGTCTGAATTTATTCCCAAGTAGCAGAAATGTTAAAGCAGAGGCTGACATTATTGATGCACTTACTGTTAAACTTCCATGCCTTGGAATGGCTCTTCTACCTGTGCAATTTAGGTAAATAAAAGATCCTCAGGAAATTATTAAAATGGCAGTCTCAAATCAAGCTGGAGCGTATCTACATGTTGATGAACTAATTGAGGTTGCCAAACTTCTTGGATTGAACTCCTTGGATGAAATATCAGGTGTGGAGGAAATTATTGCTAGAGAAGCCGCAGTTGCTGGTGATCTGCAGTTAGCCTTTGATCTTTGTCTTGTTCTTGCCAAAAAGGGTCATGGTCTTGTTTGGGATTTATGTGCTGCACTAGCAAGGGGTCCTCTTGAGAACATGGATATAAGTTCTCGAAAGCGGCTGTTAGGTTTTGCTTTGAGCCATTGTGACGAGGAGTCATTTAGTGAGTTGCTCCATGCATGGAAAGATTTAGACATACAAGGGCAATGTGAGACTTTGATGACATTGTCAGGGACAAATTCGCCGAATTTCTCCATTCAAGGTTCCTCAGTCATCTCACTTCCAGGCTACAGTATTCAAGATATTGTTGACCTGAAAAATTCATCTGCATTGGTTGATGGGTTTAATAGTACTGATCAAGGAATTCATATCAGTAGGATTAAAAATACACTTTCTCTTGTTGCTAAAAATCTGCCTGTTGAAAATGGGACTAATTGGAACCTGCTTTTGCAAGAAAATGGAAAGATATTATCTTTTACTGCCATACAACTTCCATGGTTGCTTGAATTAACTAGAAAAGAAGATTACAGTAAGAAATTTACTTCTGGCTTGATTCCTGGGAAGCAATATGTAAGTGTAAGAACGCAAGCTGTAATAACTATTTTGTCCTGGTTGGCAAGGAATGGTTTTGCTCCCAGAGATGATTTGATTACTTCTTGTAGCGATGTCCTTTTCAGTTCGCTAAAAACGTGGGTTTTCGAAGGTGTTTGTGATTTTTTTGATAAAATATTTATTCCGTGGGGTTTAAGAAAAACCGCATTTTAAAAAAATTGGAGTCGCCACCGGCCACTTAGGTAGGCCGGACACCATAAAACCAAAGATTCAAAAATATTGGGTTTGGGAGCCGGTTACGGATGGGGAAGGATTAGCACCCCACACCGCCCAAAATTGGTACTTTAATAATTACCGCTTTATTAATATTGGATTTTCCGGATTAAAGTGACGATTAGTTTAAAATTCGGTCATAATTGCGAATAATTTTTAAGGGCCCCGTTATCCGAGAGTAAACGCCCAACCACTATCACTACGCCTGATACTGGCCCTGTTTACGCTCGGATAAAAGGGCACCGCATTAACAATTTATATATCATATGCAATCTTAGTGGCAAAAATATAAAACATGGCAGATAATTTAAAGACAGTAAATATTCACATAACAGAATACTAATCTAACATAAATAAAATACGTAATTAAAACACACATATACATATCGAGCTTAATAGTAGATAAACACAAATTTAACATGTCACAATAACAAGGCATGAATAAATACATGTATAGACAAAAGCATATATTTCAAGAAGACATACATATTAGAAATAAAACACATTTCAACTCATATAAAGCAATTTATTATATATAAAAAGAAAATATACTAACACGTAACCTAAAAGCCAAGAAAACATACAATACGTACTAAAATACAAAACATGTTGTGTACGAGCCAACGAGAACATAACATGCTTAATACGAATAACCGAACAAAAAGATACATAACCATCATAAACTTAACACACATATACATGTAAACATGAAAATACAAGGCAGATACAAGGGATATATAATAAGGCAAAAGACCACATCAATATATACAATTATAATACGAACATGAATATTTACATGGAAACAAGACTGAAATGAAAAGAAATAAACATTAGTGGCAGAAATTAAAGGATAATAATATGTAATTTAAGGACGAAAATGCAAAATAGACATATCCTAAAAGGATCAAAACTGTAATTGGACCAAGGGGCAGACTCGAAATGAAAAATTCAAAAACGCGGGATGGTTAAAGGGGTAATTTTACCATTTAAAAACTGATTCGGTGTAATTTAGGGTCTGGATTGCAAGATTTTGAAAAACAAGGGGGACCAGAGTTGTAAATATACCATGTGGCGAGACAGAAGTGAAAATATAAAAAACGCGGGGGGGTTATTACGTAATTTACCCATTTCACAAAATAATAACACCTATAAATCCCTCTTTTTTTGGCCGGACTCAAATTTTCTCATTTCGTTTCATTTTCAGTTTTTATAATAAGCTTCGTTCTTCATTTTCTCTCAATTCTCCCTGGTAAACCCAGAATCCGGCGGCCGGCCGCCATATTCTCCGCCACCGGCCACCGCTAACCGGCGCCGGCGAGCCCCAAAAAACACACCAAAATGAACCCTTCCTTACCCTCGACACGAATCCGAACTTGGATTCGGAGAAAAAGCTTTCATTTGTCCTAGATCTAAAAAATACGAAACAAAAAAACCTCTTTTTTGTTTTCAACCCAAAACGAAGCCACAAAGGGGTCTCCCACTACTTTCAGTTCACCACGTTCAACTTGGGAAAGCCGAAAAGGCTTATCACTGGTGAGGGGAGATCCATCGACGGCGATGGTAACGACTTCTAACCCTCTTTTTTTATTTTACTACGTATCTTTTTGTGTATGCATGCAACAAAAAAAATAAGAAAAGAGACGAGTATTTACCACTTGACTGCTTTGTTTGTATTTTTTCTTTCTATTACAACTTGGCTCTTTTGATTACAACTCGTTGTTTACAAAATGATTTTTCATACATATATGCCTGTCTTTTGGTTTGGTACAAGTAATATAATATTTTCTTTCAGATCTGGACTGCTAACTGACATTTCTTTTCTTTCTTTTTGACATGTCTGAGCGCGGTGGTTGAAGATCGGCATGGTGAAGGTGTGGGCTCTGTCTTCGGCCAGAGGCGTTCTCGGCCGTTAGATCAGATCTGATCTAACGGTCGGGCTGGCTTGAAGGACGAACGGCCCAGATGAAGCCTCGATTGGTGAAACGGCTCCAGATCGTGACACGTGTGGCTCAACAGTCGAGGGGTCAGAGCGCGTGGGATATCAAAGAGTCTGCGCGTGGACCGCACGCGCACGTGGCACTCGAAGCGTCCAGACGTGTAGTGCACGCGGCTGGGAGATATTTTATCTTGGCTTGATCGTGGCCGTTGGATCAGATCTTGATCCAACGGCCCATAGTTATCTGCACACAAAATGATTGTAATTAAATAGAGTTTGGGTTTGGGCCAACCGGGCCTTGTAATAATATTTGTAATGGACTTGGACTATCAATTTATTCATTTGGGTTTAACATTTTTTTGGATTTCATTTAATATTAGCTCAATAATAGTAGTATTAGTTATAATTATAACAACAATACACATACAACAATACATACGTATATACCTATGCAAACATTAATTAATATAACATACCAGCATATAATCATACACATAATTAACATAACATCTACACACATTATCCGTAAAAACAAATACGCTCGTACTAACTATAGATACATGCGTGACACACATACCGTTAATACGTATACATACATAGTTTATAATATACATGCACACACCACACATTATATATATATATATTAGTAACACTCATGCACATAATAAACATAGAATATAATATAATACAATGTATACATGCAACACTAATATACTAATAATTATACTGATATGTATTTACAGACCAGATAAAAATGAGTGATTACAGTTGCCCCTCTTTGCTTGTTCTCATGGAATAGGAAACAAAGCAAAGATTCATAAGCACTCTTTTTTATCAGACTTCCCTGTTTGTAGCTTTGGAAACACGTGTTCTTTTGGAAATCTCCGCTCTTCCTTAGCTGAATCTTCAGGCTCGCAAGTTCTTCCTATATAGAGCTTCGTCACCTTCCGATCTTGGAGCTACAGGCTCTTCCTAGATAGAGCCCTTCGCTCTGAAGCCTCGAGTTATGAGTCCCTCCTATATAGAACTTTTCACTTCGAGACAGTAAAGCTTGGAGTCCTTTCTATATAGAACTCTTCGCCTTCAACGCTGGTTTCTCCTATATAAAACCTTTTGTGCCGCTGATGGATTCTTCCGACTGGGAGTTCCTACTAGTCTTCAAACCCTGGTGCCGTCAGTCCTTCCTATATAGAACTTTTGGCGTCTGAAATCTCAGAGCTACAGGTTCTTCCTATATAGAACCTTTCACTCTAAGACAGTAAAGCTCGGAGCCTTTCCTATATAAGACTCTTCGCTTTCAAACACAACAAGATTTCCTATATAACCTTGTGTGTCATGGGTGAATTCATTCGACTGGAGAGTTCTTCCTATATAGAACTGCTAGTCTTCACCCTGGAGCCGTCGGTCCTTCCTATATAGAACTTTTGGCGTCTGAAATCTTGGAGCTACGGATTCTTCCTATATAGAATCTTTTACTCTAAGACATTGAAGCTCGGAGCCCTTCCTATATAGAACTCTTCGCTTACAACAGGTTTTCCCTATATAAAACCTTGTGTTTCATGGGTGAATTCCTTCGACTGAGAGTTCCTCCTATATAGAACTGCTAGTCTTCACCCTGGAGCCGTCAGTCCTTCCTATATAGAACTTTCAGCTTCTGAAGCCTCGGAGCGGAGGATTCTTCCTATATAGAACCTCTCTCTGGAGCTTGGAAACATATGTCTTTTGTATGTAAAACCACTGTCTTCACATTTGGGATCCACACCACGATGGCCATCAATGTCTCTTTGAATCCACAGATACCTGTCTAAGATAAGACAAAATGCTATGACAGATGAAATGACATGCTCCTAATCCTAGTGATGTCTGTCTATTCATGATGCATGAGTGTCAATATCTTGGTGGGCTTGCTTTGGTCCTTATTCGACCTTGTTGTTCACTTTCTCCTTTTTCACGGGCGTCGATACCCCGCTTCACTGTCAGGTTCAACCATTCCAACCTTTCTTTTTCTCCATTTACGACTTGGAATTCTAAAGTGCCCTTTCGGGTTTTCACTTTAGAGAGTTTTTTTAGGGGTGCCTTTATGGTTTTTCACCCAAGAGATCTCTCTTGTTATCTCGCATGTCTTCCTTGAATAGACAGGCGTACGCCCTTGGTCATCCTATCCGGTTGTTTTGATGCTTTCTGCCTTTCCTATCAATAGTCGTTATGTAGGGGGCTAGAGGGCAGAATTAACACCATTTTCTTTAATCACCTGCATTTTTAAGGTTAGATCACAGTAACGCTCCGAAATCTCTTGTTTTACTATAAGCCTATGTTAGCTTATTTGACTGAAATTAACAAAAAGACAAGAATGGATACTCAAAAACACGGTTTTATTACGATTAAGGGCTTGCGATATCTTTAAAAAAAAGGTGTGACACACATGATAAAGAAGAAAAGTTAAGTATGAAATACAAGATCCCTCATTATCTTCGATATGAATGATACATGATCCTGTCAACCGGTGTAGAAATTTTTTGCCTGAAGCCTCCTCTTCATGATGTTCATGGGGATACCCTTCTCTTCGGATATTCAACTTTTCAATTTACCCGAGCCGCCCTTTACGGGTTTTCAACTCGGGTCCTCCCTTTGCTTCAAGACGCTCAATTTCAGGTTTTCGCCCTGAGCTCTCCATTTTTGTTCTCTTTTTTATGTTTTTTAAAGATAATATTTCTTAACGGCATCAGAATTTACAGGTTTTTTAGCTCGTCTCCATCCATTTCTGTTAGGATCAGGGCTCCTCCTAAGAAGGCCTTTTTTACGACGTACGGTCCTTCCCAGTTGGGCATCCACTTTCCTCGAGAATCTTTCTAGATAGGGAGGATTTTCTTGAGCACCAGATCCCCTTCTTTGAATTCTCTTGGGCGTACTTTTTTGTTGTATGCCTGCATCATCTGCTTTTGGTACATCTGACCATGACAAATGGCCTTTAGTCTCTTTTCGTCAATGAAATTTAGCTGGTCGAGTCTGACCTGTACCCATTCAGCTTCTTCCAATTTTACTTCGTTTAAGACCCGGAGAGACGGGATCTCTACCTCGATGGGGAGTACTGCTTCGGTACCATACACCAATGAGTAGGGTGTTGCCCCTGTTGATGTGTGAATGGACGTCCTATAGGCGAAAAGGGCGAATGACAACTTCTCATGCCAATCCTTGTAGGTATCCGTCGTCTTTGCTATGATCTTCTTTATGTTCTTGTTTGCTGCTTCCACTGCTCCATTCATTTTAGGGCGATAGATTGTGGAATTATGGTGTGTTATCTTGAATTGAGTGCACACGTCCATCATCATTTTGTTATTCAGATTGGAAGCGTTGTCGGTGATGACCCTTTCCGGCAATCCGTATCGACAAATAATCTCCTTCTTTAAGAACTTACATACTGTAGTCCTTGTGATGTTGGCGTAAGACGCGGCCTCTACCCATTTAGTGAAGTAGTCGATGGCGACCAGAATGAAACGGTGTCCATTGGAAGCTTTCGGATGGATCTGCCCAATGACGTCTATGCCCCACACCGCGAAAGGCCACAGAGAATTCATGGTGTGTAAAGGCGATGGGGGTACGTGAATTTTGTCAGCGTAGATTTGGCATTTGTGGCATTTCCTAGCATAATCGATGCAATCTCCCTCCATGGTCAACCAGAAATAACCATATCTCATGATTTTTCGGGCTATAGACAGCCTGCTGGCGTGCGTTCCACAGAGTCCGTCATGTACTTCGGCTAAAATCTCCTTCGCCTCCCGGGCATCCACACATCTCAACAAAGTCTGATCATGACTTCTCCTATATAGGATCTCCCCATCTAGGACATATATTGTTGCCATTTTTCTGAGTGTCTTTCTGTCATTGTCGTTTGCCCCTTCTAGATACTTTCGAAGCTTGACATATTGCAAGATGTCATAGTACCATAGGTTTCCAAGGCGTCTGCCATCTGATTTTCTTCTCGGGGCAGGTAATTGAAGCTGACCTTTTCGAACTCTTTGGTAAGCTCTTGGATCAATTCGTAATATTTGACCAACTTCGGGTCCCTGGTTTCCCATTCCCCACACAATTGGTAAATTACTAAGGATGAATCTCCGAATACTCGAAGTTCCTTAACCTTTCTCTCAATAGCTGAGTTCAGTCCCATAATACAAGCTTCGTATTCAGCTATATTGTTAGTGCAGAAGAATTCCAATCTGCTGGTTAAAGGATAATAGACGTCCTCAGGAGAAATTAGCACTGCTCCTATCCCATGTCCGAGGGCGTTAGAGGCTCCATCGAAGTAAAGTTTCCATGATTTATCATATGAAACCTCTTCTTCGGTTGTAATGCACATCAAGTCTTCATCTGGGAAATTAAAGTTCAATGCTTCATAGTCGTCCGAAGCACAACTAGCTAGGAAATCTGCTACGGCACTCCCCTTTACGGCTTTCTGGTTAACGTATACGATATCAAATTCGGATAAGAGCATCTGCCATCGGGCCATCCTTCCTGTTAGTGCTGGCGCTTCCATTAAGAACTTCAATCGGTCTAGCTTGGATATCAACCAAGTAGTGTCGTACAACATGTACTGTCTAAGCCTCTTGGTAGCCCAAACTAGAGCACAACACAGCTTCTGCACTGGCAGGTACCGCGTTTCGTAATCATTGAATTTCCTGCTTAGGTAATAGATGGCTTGCTCCCTTTTTCTTGACTCATCGTGTTGCCCCAATACGCATCCCATTGAATTCTCAAAAACTGTCAGGTAGAGAATTAATGGTCGACCTGGTACTGGTGCGACTAAAATTGGAGCATTTGTCAGGTACTTTTTGATCTTTTCTAGGGCTCTTTGACATTCCTCGTCCCACACACCAGGATTATTCTTTCTAAGAAGTCTGAAGACCGGGTCACATTGGTCGGTTAATTGGGAAATGAAACGAGAGATATAATTCAACCTCCCCAGGAAACCGCGAACTTCCTTCTGAGTGCGGGGTGGTGAGAGATCCTGGATGGTTTTCACTTTATCTGGATGGATCTCAATCCCTCTTATGCTTACCACGAACCCTAGGAGTTTTCCATAAGTAACGGCGAAGGTACACTTAGCAGGATTGAGCCTCAGTTGGTACTTCCGTAATATTTGGAATAGTTTTCTAAAGTTCTGTAGGTGCTCTTCCTCTGTTCAGGATTTGGCAATCATGTCGTCCACATATACTTCTATTTCTTTGTGCATCATGTCATGGAAAAGAGTCACCATTGCTCTTTGGTATGTTGCCATTGCGTTCTTTAGCCCAAACAGCATCACTCGATAACAAAAGGTGCCCAAAATGGTTATGAACGTAGTCTTCTCCATGTCATTAGGGTCCATCTTTATCTGGTTGTACCCTGAGAAGCCGTCCATGAATGAAAACCATAAGTGTCCTACAGTGTTGTCAACCAGCGTGTCAATATGTGGTAAGGGGAAGTTGTCTTTAGGGCTGGCTCGGTTCAGATCCCTATAATCTACACACATACGAACTTTCCCGTCCTTCTTTGGTACTGGTACAATATTTGCAACCCATTCGGGGTATTTGGCTACCTTCAAGAATCCAGCATCAAACTGCTTTTTCACTTCATCTCGGGTTTTTAACAACATATCTGGTTTTATTCTCTGAAGTTTTTGCTGTATTAGTTTGCACTCCAATTTTGTCGGTAATTTGTGCACCACTATATCAGTTTCAACCCGGGCATATCTTGATAAGTCCAGGCGAAGACATCCTTGAATTCCTGAAGTAGGGTTATCAGTTCGTGCTTGGTTTTTGAGGAAATCGTCGTTCCTACTTTTATTTCTTTTCTCTCTTCTTCAGTCCCCAAGTTTACAACTTCTGTTTCTTCTTGGTGAGGCATGATCTGCCTTTCTTCGTTGGCCACCATTCTCTTTAACTCTTTCGGGACCTCACTTTCTATCTCATCATATCCTTCCTCAATTCCCTCTGAGACCTCAGGGCATTCAAAATTCACTCCAGGATTGGATTCGATATCATTCATATCGTCATTCATGAGCGACCTGTATTAAATGAGAATGAATTGTATTGGGAAGGAGACGGCTTTATATGAAGGGAATGAACATTAAGAATGCATGAATGAAATAAAAGAAACTTTGGTCATTTTAGGAAAGTGGGGATATTTTCATTTCAATCAAAAAGTTAACATAGGTGCCCCATACAAGAGATCCCCATTGTTTACGGGAAAAAATAAAAGGTTGATTCGGAGCATTACTCTGATCTATTCCTAAAAACTACATGTAGATCAATGTAGCTCCAGTTATCGAGTGTTTCCCCGGGACGGCAAGGGCGGATGTTGGTCAACATTTTGCTGCCTCGGTCATTTCCAGCTATCATGTTGATGTACATCCCTTCAAATGATTCACTGAGTATCTCCTCCTGGTTGAGTATGTCGTTTTCCTTAATTGCTTCTTCAACCTCTTGACCTAGCTGGTAGAACCCTCTAGAGACAAAAGTGGTTTTTAAACTAGGAAAGGACATTGGTCTCCACAGAATTTCTTCTCCTTTAGACCTGGCTTTTCTTTGCTCTTGCTTTCTCTTGTATTCCTCTTTCTTCTGTTGGACACTTGGTTGGTAACCCAGCCCAAAACGATCCTTCTTGGTTATCATATTCTTGGCTCTTAGGTTTCCTTGTAATTTCTTCCCCAGCCCTTTTCCTATTTTGGCTCCACGGCCCAAAGTTTCTGCGACGGTCATCTTGGTACAATTAGATAACTTGGGGCAGGGGATCCGACTTCCCTCCGAAACAAACGTGGCATTCACTAATTCCAATGCTCGGAACGAGCATTCTACAGCATCTTCATCATTTTGAATATAGGGGGCGTCTGATGTCACTGAAGCAACAATTTCCTGTTCTGCCTCTACTGTGACCAATTTACTTTCGACTACAAATTTTAATTTCTGATGTAACGATGAGGGGACAACTCCTGCGGAATGGATCCACGGTCTTCCCAAGAGGTAGCTGTAAGATGGTTTTATGTCCGTTACCACAAAATCGATCACATATTCAGTTGGTCCGATCAATAGGGGCACCTCAATTTTCCCCATTGTTCCTCTTTGCGTACCATCGAAGGCTCTTACCGAATTGTGGCAGAGCTTTAGGTGAGAACAATCTATTGGCAGTTTTTGCAGGGTCACCATAGGCAAGACGTTCAATGCTGACCCGTTGTCGATCAGTACGCCCGGTACTACATACCCTTTGCAGTGGGTAGTGATGTTAAGGGCTTTGGTGGACCCCATTCCTCCTTCAGGGATCTCATCATCACTGAACGTTATATGATTATAGGCAGTGATATGCCCCACTATCATGTCCATATTTGTCACAGAAATGTTCTGGGGCACAAAAGTTTGATTTAGCACTTTTAATAGCGTCTCCCGGTGTTTTTCTGAACTCAAGAGTAATTCCAGTACTGTGATCCTAGCCGGTTGCTTTCGTAGTTGTTCCACTACGTTGTACTCTCTATGTCTCAAGAACTTCAGAAATTCTTTGGCCTGGTCCCCAGTTACCGGCTCATTCATCTTTGGGGGAGGTTCTTCTTCAAATATCTGCGTGGGGCTAACTGCTGTATTCTTCCCTTTATCTTTTTCAGCTGCTTTCAAAGCCTCGGAGGAATAACATCTGCCGCTCCTTGTGAAATGGCCGGCCTCACCAACGTTTACATCACTCTGGCTCTGTTGGTCTTTCAGCATAGGCTCTTTTACCTGACCATGTTCTAGTTTTTCTGGCGTGGTCACATTTACAGCATAATTCCAGAGGGTTTGCCGCATATCTTTGAATGGGAATGGGGATGGTGCTGAAATGATGATCCTGGGATTTATCTTACTGGTTTCTCCTTGGGAGGCACCTGCATTCCCTGGCCTGGGAGAGATGATAAAAGGTCTATCCTTCCCGTATTTAGATTTGGGGCTGTCCGTCATGTGTACGTCCGACCCCTTCTTCCCCATGGGCTCCTCGAAGAATTCTATTTGTTTTTCATTCATTAATTGATGACCAATCTCTTGAACTCATCGCACTCTTGGATGTCATGTCCTTCATTCTGGTGGAATTCGTAATATTCTCCACATCCATTCTGCCTTGTTATCATGCCTTTGTTGATCACACGGGCCATACATAACTGTTGAAATACCCACCGTAAATGAGATTTGATTTCTGACACATCATCCTTACTTCTCCTGGTAAAGTATTCTTCAATAACATTTACTCCTCTACTCTCATGATTAGGCAGCAGGTTATTGGCTACATTCGGTTCTTCAAACTTCAATATCCCATAATCGATTAAATTCTGCACAAGTTTTTGAAAGCCAGGCAGTTCTCAGTGGGATGTCCAGGGGTACCGCCGTGATAGTCGCAATGCGCGTTCGGATTATACCAAGAAGGGAAGGGCGGATTGACAGGAGTAACGATGTATGGACGGACCAAGTCTGCTTCATACAACTGGGAATAAAGTTCTGAGTATGAAACAGGTAGAGGAGTGAAAGTTCTTCTTTCTTTATCTTTTCTGGGGATTCTCTCATCTCTTTGATTCGAGTGTTGTGTTTTTCCCACAGGTGCTTGTGGCTGTGAGACTGTGAAGTTTTTCGGGGTGGTATAAGTGTTGGTGGCGTTTACTTCATTTTTCTTGCTATACTTCCGAGACCCTTCCCCGCCATCAATTCTACCACTCTTAATTGCCAATTCAAGGGACTCCCCAGTCCTGATTAAGTCAGCAAAGCACTGCGTTGTGTTATTAATGAGGCGATCAAAGAGTGCCCCTTTCAGAGTATTAACAAATAACGGCGTAACTTCATGTTCCGAGATGGGTGGCTGAATTTGGGCGGCCACTTCCCGCCACCTTTGGGCGTATTGCCACAGGCTTTCGTTGGACTTCTGCCCCATATTTTCCAACATAATTCTACTGGGGGTCATATCTGTTACATGCTTGTATTGCTCAGTAAATGCTCTTGACAGATCTTTCCATGTCTTAACATTCGCCTTGCTCAACTGAGTGTACCACCGTAACGCCGCTCCAGTTAGGCTGTCCTGGAAATAATGGATCAGTAGCTTTTCGTCCTTAAGGTAGGCCGCCATCTTTCGGCAGTACATTGTTATGTGTGCGGAAGGACATGTGGTTCCATCGTATTTGTCGAACTCTGGCGTTTTAAATTTTGGCAGTAGGACAAGATCAGACACCAGACTTAAGTAGCTAGCGTCATTTCCTGATTCTCCATTAGATTGTAACGTTTTAAATTTTTCCTCCATGAGGCGAAACCTTTCCTCCCACTTTTTCTCTACCTCGGTCCTGATCCTTTCAACCATGTTCAGGTCTGGCACCTCTTCTTCATAGAGTGCTTCAGCGTCGAGGGGTTGAGTTTCAGGTACTCCTATTTGAAAACTAGATGACATTCCTACAGGGTCGATATACACCTTTCTAGCCCGGTTTGGTGTAGTTGGTTGAACCTTATAGTGAACTGGGGTATTCTCTGGTTCTTGAACGGATTCTCCTTCCACTCTTTTTCCAAGACTCTTAGCCAACAATGCGGTTATGTCGGATACTATAGATGTTTGCGACTGCGCAATCTGATCACTGAGGCTTCTTTGGGCCTCTTCAAGTCTTATCTCGAGCTCTTTTTGCCCTTTTTCTAGACTGATTATCCTATCTTCCATGAGCTTACTTTGTAACCGGGTAAAGGTATGGGTGATGAATGATTATGGGTTAACTACACACAACGCCACAATATTCATAATGTTAATATGGTTGCAAGAAAATAGATGCATGTATAATGATGCTAATGTCATGATGCAATGCAAGAATGTATGCAGATAAGGTACTGATTTCGCTGGTAATCACCCTTTTGAACTACTTCCACAGGAATTAAAGGGGCTAAATTACAACAGATTTGGTATTACAAAATGAAGATTCCTAATACAAAAGAGCTAAATACAACACAAAGCCTTATAGATAAGCCCTAGCTCTATCTCCTAATTTTCCAATTGCCCTGAGCAGCTTGAGGAACCTGGGAGCTTCTTCCATTTCTGGGACTATGAAAGGTTGGAGTTTTTCGGCCTCGACAGCCAAATCATTCACATGCCTGACGACTCGTTGTATGTCCATCATCAAGTTTGCGTAATACTGGTCCCTGTCCTGTACCATCCGGGCAGCGTCACGCAGTCTCTTTTGCCAATAGATGTCCCCTCCGGCTGCAGCCTCCTCGAACATATTAATTCTTTCCTTTTAATCCTCAACAGTTACTTCGATGGACTTAATTCGTGCTCGTAACACGCCCACTTCGCGCTCTCTTTCTTGAAGCTCAGTGAAACCATTTCTGTGGCAGTACATTCGAAGTGAGTGTTCAACTTCCGCCACCTTTCCTTTTAATTCGCCATTCTGACTTTGGCTTTGCTCCAGACTTTGAATAGTGTCATCGTACAGTTTTTGCATCTCTAACAGTCTATTTCGGCTACTCATGGACTTTCTTTTCCATACGGCGACGCTTTCTCTCTCATGATGGACAGCTTGTTTTCCCTTGCTGATTTCTTGCCTGAATCTTTCCTTTTCTTGATCAATAGCCTTCTTGGCGGACCGTTTTTCTTCCTCCATAGGCAACCGGCAGCTTTCTATCTCTTTCTCGATCGCTTTCTTGCTGATTTCTCGTTCTTCTTCCACCAAACGGATACCATTCATTCTTTCTCTTTCCACAGTTATGAATTGACTCCGCTCGGCCTTCTGTATTTTTGCTTGTAATAGAAGGGCATCTTTTTGATAAAGAGCATTTTTGTCGTTCAAATCTGCATTTAATTTCTTCAATTGCCTAATGATCCCGTCCCGCTCGTCAACCTCTAAGCTTGCCTTATAGAGCTCGCTCGCATGTTGGGTCTGTTGGATGTGCATTTTCCTTTTAATTTCTTCGAGTTCATTCCTTAATATGTCAGCTTCAGACGGTACCACCCTTGTAAGCTCTTCGAGTGACACTGCTGGTCCTTGATCAGATTCGGGAATCATATCGTTTACCCTCAAACGTCTCCAAAGATCGTAGTCTGGGGTGGTCATGTACTCGGTGTCTCCTTCCACCCTAATCCGGTAACAATGGTCCCAAGCCCTCATGATAGTCTGAACTTTCTCTTTGAACTCCCCTTTGAAAAGAAATTCGGTTCGATTTAACCCGGCAGTGTTGGGAATGAACTGTCGCGATCCGAATTGTCGGGACACCAGAAGTAGGGCACAAGCAATCCCTCCATGTAGTCCCAACATCATCAGCCAATTGAAATCACCACAACTATATAAAAAGTAATTAACTCTACCGAGCCACGGGACCCTCCATACTATGTCTTCGCCTTGGATATTCCTGAAGAAACCGGCCTATTTTCTTGTTTTCAAGTCCTCTCGCCACTCTTTTGTTAAGTATTCCCGTAAAGGCGAAAAATCTCGGAAGGATATTCATGGCAGAACCCTCGTCGGTGTCTTCCACATGTGGCTCTAAATCCATACCTGTAACAGTTGTACGCATCCTCGAAAACGCCATTCTTCGTGCTTCCAACTGGCATTTAGAGAAATAAAGGTCTCGGCAAAAATAGCTGGTACTGGGTTTGCTCGCCGTTTTATCCGCTCTAACAAATCTAGAATGGCCACATCAATGTTTCCCAGAATTCTTGGGAAGATCACCAATCCATATATTCCCAATGCAAGCATGTCTAACTTTTTCTCCTCATCCGGATGTGCAGGTAGGATGTCTCGAATGTTTTCCCATGCAAATACTGTACTATCTCCTCGAAGTCGGATCAAGCCATTGACCCAATCGTCGCTCATTCCGGTAAAGGTTTTGAGCTTGGAAGTGTAATTTTGATTCCTCTGAGGTTTTGCGTAGATCCAATCTTCCTGGACATTTTTATGATTAAGAAGAGCGGTGTATTCTTCTACTGTGGGCATCATGTCCTGTCCATTGAAGGTGAAGCAGCAAAAGGCAGGATTCCAGAACTGAAAAATGGCTCGGAGTAGGGGCTGGTTGACCCGGATGTACATCAACTGTGCAATGTCACCATAACTATCACGGAATCTATCTTGTAATCTCTGGTCCCATTCTTCCCAGATACTTTGAAGATCCCCTAAGTTGTTCTGTTGAAGACTCATATAGGTGTACCCGGCTATCACGTGTTCACTTGGTAAACTGTCCTCTTGGGCCTTCTGGCTGACTTCTGACCAATGTCTAACAGACAAGTTGAGTTCCTCTTTTCTAAGACACTTTTTTTCCATGGTGAAAGACTTTCTGATCGGGTAAACCATTTGATCCAGTACCTTTATGTAATGCGAATGTAATAATGCATGAAAAAATAGCGAAAAAAAGGAAACAAGTCAGTACTGGATATAATTAATAAATACACAAATAAAAGGACAAATTAAATAAGGTAAACAAACAAAAACAAAGAAACCTATTTATCCCGTCTAAAACACCTAAGGTTATCCGCATGGCTGTAAAAGGGGTGGGTTTCTCTATGTTCTCTACATGCAGTGTTGGTGCTAAGAGGTACCCGAATTGTCCTTGCTGTCCTCTACTAAGAGTAGCAAGGCCCCCGATCATCACCCATTATAGGCTCCTTTCAACCGGGTTCAATTCAAGGGGACCCATTCGCTTATGCCTGCACGAAGGAACAATATCCTTACGAAAGCATAAGGTACTCGAGCCCCGAAGGTACTTGCTAGGCCTACACGGGAGAACGATATCTCCACGAAAGCATTAGCATTTTCCCCCACTTAAAAACGGGTTTATATGCCATATTTTAAATGCGTTAAAATAAACGAGCAATTATAACCGAATGTTAATTTAATAGTCACTTTAACCCGGAATTTCAAATATTAATAAAGCGGTAATTATTTTAAAAGCTTGACTCTCATTTGTTTTTGAAAAATAAAAATTTGTCCCCAGCGGAGTCGCCATCTGTAGCGATGTCCTTTTCAGTTCGCTAAAACGTGGGTTTTCGAAGGTGTTTGTGATTTTTTTGATAAAATATTTATTCCGTGGGGTTTAAAAAAACCGCATTTTAAAAAAATTGGAGTCGCCACCGGCTACTTAGGTAGGCCGGACACCATAAAACCAGAGATTCAAAAATATTGGGTTCGGGAGTCGGTTACGGATGGGGAAGGATTAGCACCCCCACACCGCCCAAAATTGGTACTTTAATAATTACCGCTTTATTAATATTGGATTTTCCAGATTAAAGTGACGATTAGTTTAAAATTCGGTCATAATTGATAATAAATTTTAAGGGCCCCGTTATCCGAGAGTAAACGCCCAACCACTATCACTACGCCTGATACTGGCCCCGTTTACGCTCGGATAAAATGGCACCGCATTAACAATTTATATATCATATGCAATCTTAGTGACAAAAATATAAAACATGGCAGATAATTTAAAGACAGTAAATATTCACATAACAGAATACTGATCTAACATAAATAAAATACGTAATTAAAACACACATATACATATCGAGCTTAATAGTAGATAAACACAAATTTAACATGTCACAATAACAAGGCATGAATAAATACATGTATAGACAAAAGCATATATTTCAAGAAGACATACATATTAGAAATAAAAACACATTTTAACTCATATAAAGCAATATTTTATATATAAAAAGAAAATATACTAACACCTAACCTAAAAGCCAAGAAAACATACAATACGTACTAAAATACAAAACATGTTGTGTACGAGCCAACTAGAACATAACATGCTTAATACGAATAACCGAACAAAAAGATACATAACCATCATAAACTTAACACACATATACATGTAAACATGAAAATACAAGGCAGATACAAGGGATATATAATAAGGCAAAAGACCACATCAACATATACGATTATAATACGAACATGAATATTTACATGGAAACATGACTGAAATGAAAAGAAATAAACATTAGTGGCAGAAATTAAAGGATAATAATATGCAATTTAAGGACGAAAATGCAAAATAGACAGATCCTAAAATGATCAAAACTGTAATTGGACCAAGGGGCAGACTCGAAATGAAAAATTCAAAAACGCGGGATGGTTAAAGGGGTAATTTTACCATTTAAAAACTGATTCGGTGTAATTTAGGGACTGGATTGCAAGATTTTGAAAAACAAGGGGGACCAGAGTTGTAAATATACCATGCGGCGAGACAGAAGTGAAAATATCAAAAACGCGGGGGGGTTTATTACGTAATTTACCCATTTCACAAAATAATAACACTTATAAATCCCTTTTTTTTTGGCCGGACTCAAATTTTCTCATTTCGTTTCATTTTTCAGTTTTTATAATAAGCTTCGTTCTTCATTTTCTCTCAATTCTCCCTGGTAAACCCAGAATCCGGCAGCTGGCCGCCGTATTCTCCGGCGCCGGCGAGCCCCAAAAAACACACCAAAATGAACCTTTCCTTACCCTCGACACGAACTCGAACTTGGATTCCAAGAAAAAGCTTTCATGTGTCCTAGAACTAAGAAATACGAAACGAAAAAAACCTCTTTTTTGTTTTCATCCCAAAACGAAGCCACAAAGGGGTCTCACACTCCTTTCAGTTCACCACGTTCGGCTTGGGAAAGCCGAAAAGGCTTATCACTGGTGAGGGGAGATCCACCGACGGCGATGGTAACAACTTCTAACCCTCTTTTTTTTATTTTACTACGTATCTTTTTGTGTATGCATGCAACAAAAAAAATAAGAAAAGAGACGAGTATTTACCACTGAACTGTTTTTTTTTTGTATTTTTTCTTTCGATTACAACTTGGCTCTTTTGATTACCACTCGTTGTTTACAAAATGATTTTTCATACATATATGTCTGTCTTTTGGTTTGGTACAAGTAATATAATATTTTCTTTCAGATCTGGACTGCTAACTGACATAACATTTCTTTTCTTGCTTTTTGACATGTCTGAGCGCGGTGGTTGAAGATCGGCATGGTGGCGATGTGGGCTCTGTCTTCGGCCAGAGGCGTTCTCGGCCGTTAGATCAGATCTGATCTAACGGTCGGGCTGGCTTGAAGGACGAACGGCCCAGATGAAGCCTCGATTGCTGAAACGGCTCCAGATCGTGACACGTGTGGCTCAGCAGTCGAGGGGTCAGAGCGCGTGGGGCTCACGCACGAGTGGGATATCAAAGAGTCTGCGCGTGGACCGCACGCGCGCGTGGCACTCGAAGCGTCCAGACGTGTAGTGCACGCGGCTGGGATATATTTTATCTTGGCTTGATCGTGGCCGTTGGATCAGATCTTGATCCAACGGCCCATAGTTATCTGCACACAAAATGATTGTAATTAAATAGAGTTTGGGTTTGGGCCAACCGGGCCTTGTAATAATATTTGTAATGGACTTGGACTATCAATTTATTCATTTGGGTTTAACATTTTTTTTGGATTTCATTTTATATTAGCCCAATAATAGTAGTATTAGTTATAATTATAACAGCAATACACATACAACAATACATACGTATATACCTATGCAAACATTAATTAATATAACATACCAGCATATAATCATACACATAATTAACATAACATCTACACACATTATCCGTAAAACCAAATACGCTCGTACTAACTATAGATACATGCGTGACACACATACCGTTAATACGTATACATACATAGTTTATAATATACATGCACACACCACACATTATATATATATTAGTAACACTCATGCACATAATAAACATATAATATAATATAATACAATGTATACATGCAACACTAATATACTAATAATTATACTGATATGTATTTACAGACCAGATAAAAATGAGTGATTACATTTCTCTGGCAAAATCAATTATAGAACCACCAGTTACTGAAGAGGAAGATGTCATTGGTTGCTCATTCTTATTAAATCTTGTGGATGCTTTTAGTGGGGTACAAGTGATTGAAGAGCAGCTGAGAATGAGGGAAAACTACCTCGAAACTTGTAGTATTATGAATGTTGGAATGATCTATAGCATATTACACAATACTGGAGTTGATTGTGAAGGCCCTTCTCAGAGGAGGGAGTTGCTCCTTGGAAAGTTTAGAGCAAAGAATAAGCCACTTAATACCGGTAATAGACTTAACTCCTGTTTTTTACTGCTTAAAGTAAGACCACTTAATTTTGCTCACACTATCCTACATGCACTTCCATGCGATGATGTTATTCGTTTTTCTCTTTTTCTTGTTTTCAGATGACATAAATAGGATTGATGAAGTACAGTCCTCATTTTGGAGGGAATGGAAACTAAAATTAGAAGAGAAAAAGCGTGTGGCTGAACATTCTAGATTCTTAGAGCAAATAATTCCTGGGGTTGAAACGGCACGTTTTTTGTCTGGTGATTCCAGTTACATTGAGAGTGTCATTTTTTCTCTAATCAAATCTTTAAAGTTGGAGAAGCAGCATATTTTGAAGGATATTTTGAAATTGGCCGATACCTACGGTTTGAACAGAACTGAGGTATGTGGCCATGCATGTATATTTTAAGCCATTAAATGACTTTTTTTTTGCAGTTAATCCTTAGGTACTTAACTTCAATCCTTATTTCTGAGATTTGGATCAATGATGATATCATGGCTGAGATTTCAGAAATTAAAGGAGAAATACTTTATTTTGCTGCTGAAACTATCAAAACCATATCATTGATTGTATACCCTGCAGTTGATGGTTGCAATAAGCATCACCTTGCTTACATCTATAGCCTCCTTTCTGACTGCTATAAGAAATTAGAGGAAAGCAAAGAACCTTTACCAATGATACTCTCAGATCAATCAAATGCATTTGATCTGGGATTAGTTCATTATTACAAGGTTATTGAGCAAGAATGTAAAAGAATTTCTTTTGTGGAAGGCCTAAACTTCAAAAATATTACTGGATTAGGTGGTTTGAATCTGCAGTGTTTCAGTAGTGAAGTCTATGCTCATACAGATGAATTTAGCTTGGAAGCTTTGTCTGAAATGGTAAAGACTCTGGTAAGCATCTATAAGGATCCAGTGCCTGAAGGTCTCATATCATGGCAGGATGTCCGCAAACATTATGTACTGCGTTCATTGACAAATTTGAAGGATAGAATTAGAAGAGAGTTTAGCACTAAGAACCCTGAAAATTTTCTGCACATAAGCAGTGAACTTGAACAGATATATGAGTTGTGTAGAAAACATATTAAACTGTTGGAACCTTCGGAGGCATTGGACATTATGAAACAATATCTCATTGTAATTATACCTCCAGATGGTGCTTATGGGAATATACCTGATAACTCAACATGGCAGGACTGCCTGATCTTCATTTTGAATTTCTGGCTCAGATTGACTGAAGAAATGCAAGAATTTGCTTGCACCTAGATATCTGTAGAAAAGACCAGCTTCCACCCAGATTGCTTAATGAGTTGTTTAAAGGTTTTCTTGAAGTTGGTAATGGAGGACTCTGTTTCTCCTAGTCAGGGCTGGAGCACCATTGTTGATTATGTCAACCATGGTTTAATTGGTGGCCCCTCTCTTGACATTTTTACTTTCTGCAGAGCCATGGTATTTGCTGGTTGTGGTTTTGCATCTATTTCAGAAGTATTTGTGGATGCACTACAACACCATGTAACCACTCTAACTGCACTTGCTGTCACTGAATTCCAGGATCTTTCCCATCTTTACTTGAAAGTACTAGAACCTATTTTACAAGATTTGGCTAGTGAACCTCAGGAACACCAAAAATTATATCAACTGATGTCATCTCTGAGCAATTTAGAAGGTGATTTTGACGAGTTAACGAAAGTCAGGTGTGCAGTTTGGGAAAGAATTACCAGATTCTCCGAAGATTTGCTGCTTGCTAGTAACGTTCGAGTTCATGTCCTAGAGCTTATGCAATTTATCACCGGTAAAACCTTTCTTCTGAGCTGCAGTTAAATGTTCATCCATGGATAGGGTGGGATGAGTCACTCTGTGCTAGTAACAAGAGCCGAAGTACGTTAAATGAGGGATTGCCTGAGCAAATAGATGCTTCCAGCAGGTTTACAAGTACTTTAGTTGCCCTCAGATCATCTCAACTTATGGCAGCCATTTCTCCTGGCTTTGAAATTACCCCTGATGACCTTTCAACTGTTGATACTGCAGTTTCTTGCTTCTTGAAATTGTGTGCTGGTGCCAACGCGGATCCTCATTTGGATGTTTTGGTAGCCATTTTGGAAGAGTGGGAAGGGCTTTTTGCGATTAAGAAAGAAGGGGAAGCCTCTGCAGTATTAACTAATGCAGAAAATAACTGGAGCAATGATGATTGGGATGAAGGATGGGAGAGTCTTCAGGAAATTGAACCTTTGGAGAAAGAGAAGAAAGGGGACTCCGGTCCATCCTTTACACGTGTGCTGGACAGAGATTATGAAGGGCCTTATTAAAGCATCTCGAATTAGAGATGTCTTAAAGCTGATGGACCAGTCCATTTCAAAATCCAGTGGAGTACTGCTTGATGAAGGTGATGCAAGGAGCTTGAATGACATTGTACTTGGAGTGGATTGTTTCATGGCTTTAAAGATGATGCTTTTACTGCCTTACGAAGGGTTGCAGTTGGAGTCTTTGACTGCACTCGAAAACAGGTTGAAAAAAGAAGGTACTTCCAACATAGGCAGTGACCATGAGTTGTTAAT
The DNA here is from genome assembly GCA_019671005.1 of Hibiscus mutabilis. NCBI lineage: Eukaryota > Viridiplantae > Streptophyta > Magnoliopsida > Malvales > Malvaceae > Hibiscus > Hibiscus mutabilis. The sequence goes on from CM033749.1 coordinate 29,310,261, forward strand.
GCTAGTACTCTCCTCGGGGATTTTATCAACTGTTATCAACACATCTTCCTTGGGCACTGTTTTCTCGTATGTCTGCTACTTTGTAGGCAATTTCTCTTGCCAGTTCCAAGAAGCACAATTGCCCAGGCTTGAAAAGAAAGGAAGCAATGAACATAGAGACACGAAAGGAGACATCTTGTTTCTATTTGCAAGAATCTTGTTCCCCATGTTCGTATCGGAGCTTGTCAAGGCGGATCAGCAGATTCTGGCAGGATTTGTTGTCACAAAATTCATGCACACAAGTGCTTCATTTCGTCTCATCAACATTGCAGAGGCAAGTCTTAGAAGATATTTGGGGAGACAACTTCAGGTCCGAGAACACGACAAGACCGCTCCCGACGAAACTAGTTGTGAACCATTAAAGAACACAGTTTCAAGCTTGAGAGAAAAGTTAGGGAATTCACTTCATTCTGCCTTGTCATTGCTTCCTAGAAATGAAAGCAACAGATGAGGTTGCAGAGCAGGTGTTCAAAACTCATGGGATTTGCAGAATCATTGTGGAACCCGGCAAAAGACCATGAGAAGTAATGAACACTTCTTGTAATTGTGGATAATGTACACAAATTTTTACGTGGGGTCATCTTTAACTTTGACCCAAAGTACCTGAGTGGACAATTTTTTTATATACCTGTAATAGTCAAGGATCGGATGGAAGATCTAATTTATGATATTTCTTGAATCCCTATTGCTGCTGTATAGTTTATAAGCCAGCCAGTCCCTGGCTGGTCTTAAATTCCTTCGGTTAGATCAGGGTATAATTTTTTTTTTTGCAAGAGTTGGAAGCTTTTGTGGTGGCAATAATCAGTAATTTTACCTATACGATATATTATTATTTATCATATCATCATCTTGAAAATGTAATTAAATTAAGAAAGATGAGGAAGGGAATGTACATCACCAAACTTAAGATTCAATGTCATTCAAGATTTCATTTCAATGACTGAATTGAAAGTTAATGAAATCAATAATTCAATATTTCCTTATACCTCCTGCAAACAAATGTGACAACTTCACATGCATTTCAAAATTTTGAAAAATATATAAATAAAGGAATCTAAAATCCACTAAGACAATTTAGAATGATAGAGCAGCACAGAAAGATCAGAATTAGAAAGACTTCATATTTGCTGCACTGTTTTTAATGCTGATATACCGACAGCCCAAAACAAATCATGAATACCAAAAATAACCTGCCCACTAATTTCTTATAAATTGTAATTTATAACCCGGTTACCATAAAATCAAAGTACAACTCTCCAATCATCAGCTGAATGAGTTATGTTGTTGCTTTCAACCTACCAAGAACCCTTGGGTGACCTGTAGCCTGCAGGCAAAATATCAGTCTCAATCATTTAGTGGCTCTGCCTCTTGGTCCCTTTCCTTCATAGCTATCCGATTTTCAACCTCTGAAAGAAAAACCACTAAGAAGTTTAGAACAGAAAAACCTGATGTAGGGGAAAGGATGTTTGGTGTGATATGATGTTGTACTTGGCTTGGCTTGTCTGAAATTGCCATCAGCCGTCTTTGCAAGATAGATGCCACAAAGAGGAAAATCGAACACATACCAAACATAACAGTGATGGGAAATGCATTAACCTTCACAGCAAAAACCAACACTGCTAGTTACCAACAGATTTAATGCCTAAAAGGCCCAACAGCATGCATGTATCAGTCTATGGCACATGATCAAATGAAGCTATCATAGCAAAGCCCTTTTATTATTATTATTATTTTTTTTTTTGGGGGGGGGTAGGGGGTCCGAAAAAGCTATAACATACATTGTACAACACGAATCAGACAAAGATGTTGAGAGGAATGCAGAAAAAGTTCATAATGGTGCTCCTAGCTTCCTCTGGGATGTACTGGGATCTCATTTTCATAATGGATGGCCAGAATATCCCTACACATGCCTCAAAAGTACTGAAGCCAAGAAGCTGAAGACAGCCTGCAAACGAGATGCTTCCGCCTTTCACTGTAGAAGGTGCCACGAAGAACTGTTACAGATTCACCCTGTTAGGAATCACTCAATAGAATAACCCAGAGAGGAGAGACAAAGATGTGAGAAAGGGGCCATGGTGGCCGGAGAAGATGAAAGCCGGTGAACAATGAACAATAAAATATAAAAAGCTACAGTTTAACGATAGAACAAAAATAATATTTTCAACAGAGAACAATGTGTTTCTCTGTATTTTCTCGTATTCTTCTTAATCAAATGTGTATAAGGTGAGCCTTTAAATAGGCAATTACAGAGTTTTAATATAACTAAAATTATACTTTTATCTATAATTTAAATAATATTTATCCATAATTTAAATAAGACTTCTAATAAATCTAAACTACTGACTTAGAAATAAACTCTAATTACACATTAAATTAAACTCTAACACTTCTCGTCAACTTACATTCCCCTCAAGCTCTAACACTTCTTGGATAACTTACACTCCCCCTCAAGCTGGTGAGCAAACGTAGTAGAGCACCAGCTTGGATCTTGGATGTGACGCCCTACTCATATTTCTTCTGCTGTTTCTTAGAGAAAGAATCTCCCCTTTTTTGGGAGCCATTGCGTTGAACAACTAGGACATAATCATGTTGTTCTTTGAACGGCCATTGTTGAAAATTTGCAAACGATGTTACTGGTTTCTGCATCATTCTTGAGATGTCTACCAACTTTACTGTTGTTATTGGTTTCTGCACCCTCCTTAGATGTCTTCCAGCTTTTCTCTGTCAGTGATGATCTTTTTTAGGTTTTTGCATCTTCTGAGATGTCTTCCAGCTTTTTCTGTCATTCACGGACTAAGTAGCTGCTTCCATTCAACAATGATCACAGGAATCTACACTCCCCTCAAGCTGGTAGTTGCACAAACTAGAATTTCAGCTTGGATCTTTGATGTAGAATCCCTTAAAAAATATTATATAGTTTTTAAGGCTAAACTAGAACCTTTTCTCCTATCTTTTATAATTGATGGCTGAGATAGAACCAGATAGTTTTTAAGGCTAAACTATAACCTTTCCCTATCTTTTACAATGAATGGCTAAGATAGAACCAAATAGTTTTTAAGGCTAAACTATAACCTTTCCCTATCTTTTACAATGGATGGCTAAGATAGAACCATTAAATAGAGAACAAAATAGCAAAATTAAATGAGTAGAAATTTCACCAGAGATGTAAGATTCCAACGAGAGAGAAGCCGAGGAACGAGTGTGGCCTAATGATCAGATTAGAGATGGCAGCAGTGGTGACGTGATCAAGACCGTTGTTGGCTCATGATACCATGTGAGAAAGGGGCCATGGTGGCCGGAGAAGATGAAAGCCGGTGAACAATGAACAATAAAATATAAAAAGCTACAGTTTAACGATAGAACAAAAATAATATTTTCAACAGAGAACAATGTGTTTCTCTGTATTTTCTCGTATTCTTCTTAATCAAATGTGTATAAGGTGAGCCTTTAAATAGGCAATTACAGAGTTTTAATATAACTAAAATTATACTTTTATCTATAATTTAAATAATATTTATCCATAATTTAAATAAGACTTCTAATAAATCTAAACTACTGACTTAGAAATAAACTCTAATTACACATTAAATTAAACTCTAACACTTCTCGTCAACTTACATTCCCCTCAAGCTCTAACACTTCTTGGATAACTTACAAAAGAGAGATGACCAAACATACATTAGTTAGAATTGGAAGCAGGAGAGAGGCAGAGGAAATCACAAAAACAATCTGCATGTAGCTTTCTACCCTGGGTGATGAGCGAGCCATCAACCGAGATGCAAGGGAGCTTCCCAGAATTGAAGCCAACATGAATGTGGCAAAAATAAAACTATGAGGGATCTCCTCATCATTGGGGCTCAAAGCAGGAGTCCAAAGGAACACAAAGGTGTACATTGAGCCTTCAAACAGAGACTCGATGGCACATAGCAAAACAATTTTTTCATCTGAAGTGCAGAGAAGATTAGACTAAGAAGAGAACAAAAGGAAAACAAAAGAAAGAATCAACGCATGATGGCGGATGGTTGACAACAACAGGGCATCAAGAGACAGTACTTGGCTTGTAACATGTCAATCAGATGAATGCACGAATCTAAAATAAGTGTTGAACTCTACCAGAAGCTATTGCTACAGCAGCGCCTTAAATTGGGTCAACAGGTCCTTATTTTCCGAGGGATCTCCAAAATTTTCAGTCCATGATGATAAAATAATGGCCATTCCAATAGCAAGAAAACATGCAGCAGCATCAAAAGGAGCAACAGGTCCAAGGGATAACGAATCAACAAGTAGGTTCCCAAACAACCCAGACAAAATGGCAACAAGACCATTTCCAAGAAATACTGCCTTTGAAAATGTTAGTGACAACCATTGTTGCTCGAAGCCTCTCTGCAAAGATTAGATGTAGAAATAGTACTGTCAGTGCACGATTAAACTTAATGGGATATCGACATCAATAATGCAGATAAAGCTCGTTGACAAATGTAGCCTTGACATCCTTGAAAACTGTAACACCCCTTCCCGTATCTGTATACCGAACACGAGTCAGAAATGTCACAATGATTTAAAAATATTTTTTTAAAATACGTTCAAAAATTGGAACTATTAGAAATAAAATTTTCATATATTCTATAAACCATCATATCATATACCATTAACTTTACATATACAAAACTATTGCAAGGCAGGCCGGTTTAAACATTTTAACAAAATAGACAAATTACTGCGTACATGCCACTACTCATATACAAAAAAAGATGTCGTAGTTACCGAAATAACCTGTTGATATACTATCTCCTTCCAACAGAGATGCTGATGCAAAAGCTTTGCTTCTAGTTTCTTTTACCTACGCGTATAACGAAATGCACGTTAAGTATAACTTAGTAAGGCATAAGATGAGAAACATTTATAAACAATTTATAATACGTGATGCTTTCAATTGCACGATAATCAATAAATCATTTAACTTATAAAAAAATGTTTATGCAGTAAAGCATACCGTAATCTTTCTTTAAAATAAAAGCATATGATATCTCATAAATCCATATAGTTGTCGTATGGAATCATATAGCCCATGGTAATTATCCAAGTGACTTGTATTATTCTTTTCTTACTCGTAGACACATTGAAATGTCGAAACACAATGAAGTGTCAATATCATGCTCGTAGACACATTAAAGTGCTGAGACACATGGAAGTGTCGATAACTTGCTCGTAGACACAATAAAGTGCCAAGACACATAAGAGTGTCAATAACTTTATAATACTTTACTCAACATTTTAATTACCAAGAGCGAACTTTTAAAACAATTCTTGACATAATGGCAAGCAACTTAATACATCTCATATTATATCTCGTAAAACATATTCATATTGGAGTAGTTCGTACTCCAATACGTCATATAACATTTATATATTGCGGTCATTTAAAAATTATATCAATTAACTCATCATTCATATACCATGCTATAATACATATGTGATCATGCTTTATCATGCTAAAAAATATTGTATGCTATATAAAAATAATTACCTTCTTAGGTCGACTTATAACAAGTCTTCCTAAAATATGTATATTAACTAACATACATTATAAAAACATGCATGCACTCACCTTTGCCTTGTACAGATTTCCTTCACTGTTCGATTAGTCTCGGGCTAGTTCTTTTCCTGGTCTACTATTACGACCTCGATCTTTATCAGTGTCTTGTCTAAAGCTTGCGGCAGCCCCTTGGAGAAGAAGAGAGAATTTTGTCAATTTTTTTATTATCTTTTACTATGCCATTTGGCATAATATTTACCTTATTTAAAAATCCTTAATAGTCAAAAGACTAATGTAACCTTGAGTTATGACCAATAATACACCAACATGTGTATTTTCTTATCTAAAATAATCATTTACTTTAATAAAATATAGGTGAAAAGTCCCTTTTGTCCTCCAACTAAATTAATATTTACTAGTTAGCCTTTCCAGTAAATATCCAACCAAATTAGTTGAAAACTAACCAAATCTAATTGAAATGCAACCAAACCATAATAGAATATTCCAAAATAATATTCCATAACTTTTCCATAGCATTTTGAATCAATCTCTAAAATTTTGAATCGATCCGATATTCATAAAATTCTTCTACTGCCATTTATCCATTTCCGAACTATCGAACTCATTCCAAAAATTCCATATTTTATATTCGAGAAATAAACTATTTTATTTCATAAAAAGTTCATTTCCATAAATTTAGACTGAATTTTTCTCAAATCAATCTATTATTCTGATAATTATCGAAAGTCTCCATAAATTAAAATTTCTCTTAGAACTTCTTTATCGATAATCCATACGAATTTTCTCTACTCTTAATGAGTCCAAAATATCGATAAAAATTACTTTTATGGAACCTTCCCGGAGGTCACCCATCTTAAAATTTCTCTAGACTGAGCACGCTTAATTTTATTCGATCCAATTTCAGTACCTTTTTTTTCATCTTAATTCTAAAAACCGACATCAAGGTACTTAATTCGACCCGATGCACACTTATACTAAATAAAATAACTTATTGGAAAATTACTATGTTGGTCTCTGAACTTTTCCTAACTTTTCACTTTGGTCACCAAACTTTAAAATTTTATGTTTTAGTCACTGAACTAAAATCACTAACTTTTGATTCTTTTCATTTCAGTCAATAAGCAAAAATTGGGGTGTCACAAAAACATTAGTGAAAAATTCAAGACACGAAGTTGGCATATTCTTATGTACCATGTGCAATATGAGATGTAAACTAGATATCTCTAACGTTGTTATTTTTCCCCCGAAAAGGGCATGGAGGAATACAACCTGACAGAAACCAACATACAGCATGACAGCATCCAGAATACTAAAGAAACAAGAGCAAAGGGCACAAAAGCGAACACAAATATGATGTAAATTGTAAGTTTGACTGATACGCACTAAGAGAAAGGCACGGAAGCAATTGCTCACCTTATTACGTTCAGCAACAAGCCACGAGTCAAATGCTGAAAACAGAAGGGAGGTGGCGATACCTCCCAAAACGCGACCTATCATCAAAATTTTGTATTGAGGAGAATGCTTGGTGATGCAGCTAAGTATGTAAGAAATGCATGCCCTCCTTCGGCCCCTGAATAGAACAGAAGGCAGCTTAACTTATTAAATCCAATTCATTTAACTCGAATTCTTCCTTCCTTCATTTTGATTAGTTGGTATCTGAATTAGACGTCTTCTTCTAAGTTGATACCTAAAGAAATTTTACTCAAATTAGTACTTGAAGTAGACATCTTCTTTAATACTGGTGTTTAAATAATTTTTGCTACCAAGTTGTTATTTGAACTAGTCACATTCTCCTAAATTGATACCAAAATTTATAGATTCTATTAATTTAGTCATAATTCAATAAATCTAACCCTCTATATTTAAAAGTTCCATCAATTTACTTTATGTTCTTCTCCTAAATTGTTTGTTCTTATCATACAAATGTTATTTTATTTTCCTGGTATAAAAAAGTTTAACAGTAACTTATTGTTTTAGAGACTAAATATGTTAATAAAAATTTGAGTACTAAAATGTGAGCAAAAATTCTTTAAGTGTTAACTTGGGAGAAAATGCCTAGTTCACGTATCAATTTTGGAGTAAATTTTTTTTAGATACCAACTTGTGAGAATGGGTATAGTTCATGTACCAAATTTATATTAAGCCTTTTGATTATCGGTTTTAAAATTTTGAATAAAATAAATATATAAATAATAAAATTTATGTATATATTTAATTAATTTAATCTAAATGTAAAAATTATTTAATTAATCATATATAAATATTTAATTAACAACAGAAATTGTATAAATAAAATTTAAAAGATAAAAATAAAATTTATCTATTCGATTTATTCAATTGTTTTGATTCAATTAAAAATTAATTTAGCTATTTTCAGTTTTGATAACGAAACTGATTTATTTTATTATGATATAAAAAAATCAAACCAACCAAATATACATTATCGGCTCCTATTGATTTGGAGACCAGCAGTGATGGTGGGAAGGCTCTTAATTCATATTATAATAGAGTAGATTGTTTCATTGATCATTTAATTACTAACATTTTTTCTATTTTAGTCACCAAATAATCTCTAAAATTTATTATTGAATTTATAAATTTATTACTCTAATCACCCGCCGTTTAATGTTAGGGTTTTATTTTGATACACAACCCATGTAAAAATATTTTTACACAACTCTTCTATAAAATTTAAAATCTAAACCTAACCCTAACACCCTAAATTCTAAACCCTAAACTCTAACCCTTAAACCCTAAACTATAACCCTAAACCTTAGATTCTAAACCCTACAACCTAAACCCCTAAACTTTAAACCCTAAACTAAACCCCTAACCCCTAAATTTAAAAAGCATATGTAAGCTTTAATTTACATGGACTGTGTATCAAACTTTTTCTCTTAATGTTAAATGAGTTTATTATTAAGCTGGTATAGTTCACATTTTGGGCATGTTTGGTTGACTTGTAATTAGCGTGATATATATTTAACATGGTTGTATTATAGAAAGTGCAGATAAACATGTGTTTAGTATATGTGATATTTAATACGTTGTATTATTTAATAAGCAAGTTGGGTGATATTTATCACTGACCCAAGTGTAATATTTATTTAACATGTCAATTTTGTCAATTATACCATCATGATATTTTTCATGTATTTATATCAAACCATGAACCCTAAACACTAAATCATCATACTATTTTTCACATATTTATATCAATATAAATATACTAACCCTAAATCCCAAACCATAAAGCATAAACTCTAAACCCTAAACTATAAGAAATATATAATAAACTCTAAACCATAAAACATAAAACATAAACCACAAGCCACAACAATAAACTATGAACCCTAAACCTTAAAAGCCTAAACCCTAAACTTAAATCTAAAAAATAATATAATAATCAATCTCAAAACAAGGGGAAAATATAAAGCTAAAATTTTAAGGGTAAAATGGTACATTCATACATAACACTTATATTTTAACTTTTATCTCAAATTTCATCAACCAAACACCTTGATGTAGTAACATTCGTCTTTCATCTATCTTTTTTAATACACAAGTATTATTTAATACAACACACCTCCTTTGCATGTATTGTATCAAATGAAGCCTTAATCCTCAATATATATACGATATATCAATTTGATTCGATTTTAAATGATTTAATACATTTAACCCTCCAAATTTACAAGTTGTATCAATTTATCTTAAAACCACTCATCATCCCTCTCATCAACCTTGAGATAAAACTTCCTAAAACGTATTCCAGATTGTACATGAAAGAAATTGACAGAGTAATCAGATTCCACAGTATAAAAATATGGTTAGAAATTGACAGAGGAGTTAGATTCCGCACCATAAAAATCTGCAGATAGAGTTACCTGGAGAACATTTTATGTTTTTCATTTGATAGAAAGTTGGGAAAATTGCATGGTTCAAAGAATCATAAAAAACCAGCTACCGTTATGATCTCGTGTCGCACCCCCACACGAAGCAAAACCATCATCTTGCCGTCAGTATTGATCTTGTAATGACCTTCGATGAGTGGTGTCCATAGTGTAGGTCCTCAAGCATACTGCTCCACATGCACCTGCCTCGACTGTCACACTTGAGAAGAGACGGGGTCATTAATCCCACATCGAAAAGGAAAAGAGAGATCTTGGGATATAAATATAGTGGCGTTGCACATCCTATTAGATATGTTTTTTGAGAAGAGGGTAATGGTCCCGTGACAAGTGGTATCAGAGCGATCCTTAGACTGCCCGATTTTACGCTGAGTGCCCATGAGTGAGGTAGGCAGGGTGGACAACTGTGACAAGGTAGCCTATCACGAGAGCGAAAGCTCGTGACGCGAGGTTGAGTGGGAGAGAATGTCACGCTTGAAAAGAGGCGGGTCATTAATCCCACATCGGAAAGGAAAAGGGAGGTCTTGAGATATAAATATGGTGACGCTGCACATCCTATTAGACATGTCTTTTGGAAAGAGGGTAATGGTCCCGTGACATGACGCAGAACTTGCTATCGAATCAGCTGCTTGAGAATACCCTCCTGAGGGTTTAGTCAGTTAAGAAGAAAAGAATAGGTTGCTAGAGGAAGACAGAGGCAAGGGAAGGAGAAACTATTCTTGCTTGAGTGGAATCAGTTTTATTTGTAATTCCACTTATTTTACAATCATATCTCTTTCAACTTGAGAAATTTCTTTGAAAGAAGAGACAAGAGCAGTTACGCCTTTTTCTAATCCCGGATAAGCAACTAAGAGCCTTTCAATAGCGTAGCGGATCTTGCTAAC